>BOPN01002172.1:65000-70000 GCA_017312705.2 Penaeus japonicus
GACATTAATACAGAAAAAAAGGTGAAGAATGTTTACAAACATTTAAGCAGACGCTAAGCACTAACCTGAAACTATTGTTGCCATCTCACAGACCCCAGAAAAGGAAGACTGGGAGGCAACAGGAGATGAAATTGCAGAGGTAATATTTTTAACGAATATAGTCCTTTTTTTTTTTTTTTTTTGATTCATCTGATTTTTTGGTGTGTGTTTTTATATCATGCTTGTTTCGCCTTTATTTATTTATTGTTGCTGCTGTTATCGCTTTTGTAGGAATGCCCTTTTTTATTTGAAGAAACTTCAGTTCTTCGGAGACTAACCTAGCATGAATATTTACAACGCTTATGCTACTAAACCTTGTGAGTATTTATTTAACTTAATTTTCTTTAAGGGGGTTTTCATGTACGTTGGCAAAGTTAGGTAATATATGTATTTGTTACATCGACATCGTAATTTAGTTTATCGACTGTGTGCTTGAAAAAAGTTCTTGTTTGTGTACTGTACGTGAGTGCTTTACAGACAGGCGGTGAATATGAGGTATTTCGGATGGTGATTTTTTCTTTTTTACCCTTGTAAAGATGAGTGTTGTTTCTTTTTGGTTACTACACACACACCACACCACACTACATACACACCACACTACACTACATAAACACACCACACCATACCACACCACACACACACACATCACACCACACCACACCATACCACACCACACCACACCACGCCACACACACACACACACACACACACACACACACACACACACACACACACACACACACACACACACACACACACACACACACACACACACACACACACGCCACACCACACTACACTACATAAACACGCCACACCACATAAACACGCCACACCACATAAACACACACACACACACACACACGCACACACACACACACACACACACAAACACACACACACGCACACAAACACACACACGCCACACCACACTACACTACATAAACACGCCACACCACATAAACACACACACACACACACACACGCACACACACACACACACACACAAACACACACACACGCACACAAACACACACACAAACACACCACACCACACCGCCACCACACCACACCATACCACACCATACCACACGAGATACCAAACCTTTGTAAGTAGAACACTTATCTGTGTCGACAGACCTGGACCCCCGCCCCCCCTTTGCCCCCCGAGCAAAGACAACAGCAATTTCCACAGCAGGTAAGAGTCCATAATCCTCTGTATTTTTATTTTCTTAGTTTATTCCTCTTGTTGCTGTTGTTGTTTTTTTTCTATTGGTGATTTTTCCCTCCTTTTTTGCTCCTATTCTTTTTTCCTCTCTTTTTATCTTTCTTTCTTTCTTACTTTTTCTTCATTTTTTTCCTACTTTTCCCTTTTCTTCTTTCTCTTCCTCCTCTGCCTGCTCCTCTTCCTCCTCCTTCTCAGCTTCCTCCTCCTCTTATTCCTCTTCTTCCTCCTCCTCCTTTCTCTCTATCTCTTTCCTCCCCTTCTCCTCTTTCTAAACCTTTCTTCCCCATTCTCTTCCTCATCTTCCCCCTCCTCCTTTCTCTCCGACTATTTCTCTTCCCTACTCCCTCCTCCTCCTCCTATCTCTCTCTTTCTTTCCCATCCTCTTCCTTCCTCTCTGACTCTTTCTCTCCCCTCTTCGTCTCTCCTCTCTTCCTCTCCCCTCTCTTCTATCATCTCTCTTCCTCTCCCCTCTCTTCTATCTTCTCTCTCCTCTCCCTTCTCTCCTCTGTTCTCTCCCCTCTCTCCTCTCTTCTCCCCTCTCTCCTCTCTGCTTTCCCCTCTCTCCTCTCTTCCTCTATTTCCCTCTTCCTTTATTTCCCTCTTACTCTTTCTTCTCTCCGTCTTCTCTCCATCCTTCAAAACTACGTAAAGGATTCCTTATGTTAGACACGTAGAATCGGATTAGATTCTTAGAATCTTGGTTAGATGGTCAGATGTAGTTCAGAGTGGTTCGTTAGATGTTTTTTTTGTGTTTCTTCTTTTTCTTTTTTTTCTATTTCTATCTCTTTTTCTTTTCTTTTTTTCTTCTTCTTCGTCTTCTTCCTTTTCTTTTTTTGTTCTTCTTCGTCTTCTTCCTATTTTTTTTCTTCTTCTTCCTCCTCATCATCTTATTCATCTTCTTATTCTTATTCTTCTTTCTTATCTTCTTCTTCTCCCATCTTTGTAGCAGCTCTGAACTTTAACAAGATAGTTGTAGATAGACACTCTTTGATGGTTATGCTGTGTTTGCGGGTATCATGTGTGTGTCTGTGTGTGTGTGTGTTTCTGACCGTGTGTGTGTATAGAGGGAGGTCTGGTATTGTATGTTATGTGTATGACTGTATGGTGTGTGTGTGTATGTGCTTTTTTGCTTGTGTTTGCTTTTATATGTATGCTTGTGCAGGTTCTGTGTAACGTGCCACATTCACTCGTACTGTGGCACCTCACAGCAAGTTCCTTAGTAATTTCTTAGTGTTTTTTTTTATTATTAGTTATATGTATTATTATGTATCTCTTCCTGGTTAGTTATTACCACATCATCAAGAAGAATGATTGATGTTCTATGTTGATCTGATGGTGATCTCGACCACATCAAATGTATTGCGAGATAAAGAGAGTAGTTTCCTCTTTTATATGTATATTCTTATAGCTCTGTCCTTCTCTATGTCAAAGTTCATGCACGTATTATATAAATCGTTTGCTTCATGGTTGTTCAGCCCTATATCTCCTAGAGATAAATTTTTCTCCCCCCCCCCCCCAATAGCCTCTTCATAGTCGTGCATGAAATAGATCAATTTTAGCTTAGACAGACATGCATGAATCAGATGTGCATGATCCGAAATTCTTGTGCCCCCCCTTCCACTCCCCTCTTCCACTCCCCGGCTCCCTTCCACCCCCCACCCACTCTCTACTCCACCCGAGCCATACATTTGCATCTGGTGATGACGGGTCCTCTTTTTATGCATTGTTCACCCTTTCCTCCCTCCCTCCCTCCCCTCCAGCCGGGCCCCAACAACCCACCGGGCCCGCAATCTTACCAACAACAACAACAACAACAGCTGCAACAACAACAACAACAACAACGTCAGAGACAACCCGCAATGGACGACAAGAGAAAACGTGACGCCATGTACCTCGACGACCAGCGAGGCGTCAAAGGCCAAGGGAATAAGGCCAAGAGAGAGAGGGTCGTGAAGCTCCACATCCCAAGCTCTGGACGCGACGACTCCAACGACCTCGACGACGGCCGGAACACGACGACCACTCCTTCCTCGTCTTTCCCGCCGCGTAGGAGGCGAGGCAGGGAGGAAGAAGAAGAAGAGGAAGAGGAGGAGGAGGAGGAAGAGGAGCAGGAAGAGGATGAGCGAAGGAGCGCGGACGAGAACAAGCCTCCGGAGAAGCTAAGCATCAGCTCCTTAAGGAACAAGTGGGAGTCGAAGATTCAGGACGAGAACGAGCAGAAGGAGAAGAGGAGGAGTCTCATCCTGAAGCAACAAGGGAAGCTGGAGAAGGAAAGGAACGAGAAGGAGAAGGAGAAAGAGAGGGAGAGGGAGAGGCAGGAGGCGGAGAGAGAGAAGCAGCAGAAACAGCGACAGAAGCAAGAACAGGAGAGGAAGAACCAGCTGGAGAGAGTGAGGCAGCAGAAGGAGAAGGAAGAACGAGAGAGGAAGGAAAGAGAAAGAGAGAGACAAGAGAAAGAGAGAGAGATGCGAGAACGCGAGAGGGAAAGGCAGGAGAAAGAGCGACAGAGGCAAGAGAACGAGAGAGAGAAACAGCGAAGGGAGAGGGAAAGGCAACAGAAGGAGAAAGAGAGGCAACAGCAAGAGAGGGAGAGACAAGAGCGAGAGAAACAGAACAGGAAAAGAGAGAGGCTGAACCAAGAGAGAGAGAAACAAGAGAACGAGAAGCGCAAGCGAGAAGCGCAACAGACGAGGCGCGAAAAGGAAGCCTCCGCCGCAAAAGAGGAGAAGCAAGAGAAACCGAAGGAGGAAGGGCCGAGGAAGAGAGAGCCAAGAGACAGCGACAGCGGCGAGGACATGCCCAGGAGGAGAAGCAGCTTCCTAGACGAAGTCCAGCTGCGGAAAGTCAGGAAGAAGGAGGAGCCTATTCAACCCAAGAAGGAAGTCAGCATCCTCGACCAAGTGCAGCTGCGGGAGGTAAAGAAAGAAGAGAAACCGACCAAGAAGGAAGAAAACTTCCTGGAGAACGTGCAGCTGAGAGAGGTAAGGAAAGAAGAACCTGCCAAAAAGGAGGAACAGCCCGGAGACAGGTACAGCCTCGATGAGATAGAGAGAAAGTTAAAGGAACTCGAGAGAAAGCAGAGTGGAGACCAAGCCCAAAGCAAGCAACAGGCAGATGCCCGTGTATGTATTTATTCTGACCTCGCGAGCAGTGACGCTGACCTTGCTTCATCTCAAATAAAAATTAAAAAAAACGTTTTAGCCACAAAAAAAAAAAAAAAAACGTTTTTTCTAATAAGTCCGAAGGCTCTTTTATACTGTGCTAGTGGACAGATCAGGCTATACTATAACTGTTTTTCTTTTCTTTTGTATGTAGTAAATGCAAACAAAACTAACGTCATGCTATGTACAATTATTATTATTATTATTATTATCATTGTTATTATTATTGTTTAATTTCATTTTATTTTAGTGATTTGTACGAGTATTGTAACAGTTTATATAATGACTTTTAGGTAATTTAACTTAAAAAAAAAAATGTATATATTTTTTAAAAGTTTTTCAGCTCCTACTTTAACTACTACTGTATTCTCTTTCAGTTCTTTATAATTTCGCTATTTACTTCCCCCCTTTTTATATCCTTCCCTTATTACCTCCTAACATAACAGATATTATCAGACATATTATAGTAAAGATCTGATAATTAATTACCTTCAATAAAATCAAGGAGCTAATTCCTAGATTGCTTGCAGCTGAGACTAAATATTAGATCAATAACAAAAAAAAAAGGAAAA
>BOPN01002172.1:75000-85000 GCA_017312705.2 Penaeus japonicus
GATTTCCTGAGGTTCGATTTCCATGTCGTATGTATTTATGGAAAAATATGAATTTTGCGCTTTTCGTTCTTCATCTTCTCTAAAAATGGCGCCACTTTTTAACATGAAAGTAAAGCTTGCAAAACCTTCCACTAGATGTCGTCAGGGAAGGTCAATGGAAGGGCAGAAGAGGAAGAGGAAGAAGAAGAAAGCGAGGAGGAAGAGGAAGATGATGAAGATGAGGAAGAGGAAGAGGAAGAGGAAGAAGAGGAATCCGAGGAAGAAGAAACCGTAAGTGAAATAGAGAATCGAAGAGTCGACGAAACGATTTTCTGTCGTAGTTGCCACGTAGCCTTTTTTTCCTCTAATTTGCTCTTCCAATCTGCATCATCTGAATCTCGCTATTTATTTCTTCCTCTTCTGCAAATGTCTCGATTAATACTAAAAGAATTATATATTTAGAAGCAATTATATATATATTTATATATATATAATGTATATACTGTATGTAATTTCTTATCTCGCGCCACTTACTGCAATTCCATTACAAATTTTACTATCATCGCTGCGTCGCTATATATTATTTCTTCCAATTACGTTCTGATTTTATTCCTCCGTATAATACTTTATCGTTGAGCCAATTTACAAGAAAATTGGTTTGTATTTAGTTTCCTTTGGTTTGTAGACATTATTTTCGTCGCAGATTTACAAGCGTTTTATTTACGTATTGACTCTAATTAATTCACATGACACTTCCACCACGTCAACACACAACAAAACCTCTATTTAAAACGACATACCAATATACATAAACCTACATCTAACAGATAATAATTTTACTAACTTTATCTTCTAAGATTTCCTTTTCGTATCTGATTTCCATTTTTTTATTTCTTCATTTTATTTATTTATGTTGTTTTCTTTTAACCATTTTACTCACACCTGCAGATGCCTCAACCTCCTTTTGAAGATGTTTGTGAGACGAAAGAAGAAATTGAGGTGAGGAAGACATTTTACAGCGATTTTTAAATAGAATTGTAAATTTAGGTTAGGTTAGGTTAATCAGCTGCTGGGCCGTATTTGAAAATCTTTTATGTCTCAATAGGACTTTATTTACTTATTTATTTGTTGTTTATTTTCACGGTGGTTCATGAATGATTCATATAATGGAGATTTTTCTTAATAGGTTGTATTTTGTGCGCGTAAGGGGTATATGAACTAAGTTCAACCAAGCTAATATTAGGCAAATTAACTTGGGTATATTTTGTTTTCTTTTGTTTTAGATATTAGGCATTTTTTATAACTTTCTAAATGGGGTATTCGAGAAATTACAGATCAATATCTATCTCCTTATACACACACTTATGTATGCACAAGTTAAAAGGTAAAATTATATAAAATTATAAAATCACACTCTCATTTGCAGGTTGCAGAACAGGCAGCGCCCAGAACACGCCAGGCAAATGCACAGGTGGGTTGAATAGCAAGCAAATTATAAAATAAGGTTATATTATTACTATATTAAGGTTACATATTTATTTTCTAACGAGACGGTATTCCTTTAATGAACAAAAAGCATAACATCTACCAAGGAAGCTTCTTTGAATATTTATTTTCTTTTGCGTTATGCTAATTTTACTTTTCTTGTTTATTTCCGTTTAACTTCATTCAAGTGTATTATCAACTTTTAATTTTGCTGAGAGTAATATCTCCCTTTGATATCTACCACACGCTTCAGATGATAACTAGAAATATCTCTTTATTTTCTTGTTTTCCTCTCTATTTAATTCCTTGCCTCTTCTTCATTCTCCAGATGTTTATCTCATTTTTTCTCATGGCATTCACTTTCCGTTGATTTCATTTTTTCCATCATTTTTTATTAATATCTTTTTATTTTACTGTTTCACACCATTTTTTAGATTGTTCATTGTCCTTATTTTCTACATTTCTTTTTTTTATTCATTTGATTCGTTTCACTTTGAAGGGGTTTGGGTAGTGGGGTAGATCCAAAAAATTATTTTGATACAAGAATAATAACAAAATCCAAATCGAAGTGACTCCTGTAGAAGAAGAAAAAAGAAGAAGAAGAAGAAGAAGAAGAAGAAGAAGAAGAAGAAGAAGAAGAAGAAGAAGAAGAAGAAGAAGAAGAAGAAGAAGAAGAAGAAGAAGAAGGAGAAGGAGAAGAAGAAGGACATCCAAGGAGGTCTTCAGAACCCGTCGCCCATCCTCACCACCCTATAAATGCCATCTCCCTTTCCCATGTCTGTATAACCTGGCGATTTCTTGCAGCAGCCTGGCTCATCGAAACAGCCAGAGCAACCGACTCCGCAGGCTGCCACTGCCGCCTCGCCTCCGGAGTCCAAAATTCAGGACACCTTGGGATCGAATTTCCCACCCTCCGAGGATAAGCCCAAGGAGCCCAAGGAAGCCGAGGATAAGCCCAAAGAGCCCAAAGAGTTCAATGAGGCCAAAGAGCCCAATGAGCCAAAGGAGCCCAAAGAGCCCAATGAGCCCAATGAGCCAAAGGAGCCGAGAGAGATCCCTGCGCCGGCGGAAGAGCCAGCTAAAATCCCAGACGAGAAGAGTGAAGTCTCTGGCGAGGAAGAAAGGACCATCTCGCCGCCTCCTCGGAGATCCCGCTTTGTCCAGGAACTCTATATGGCTGGCTTCGGGGACAAGAAGGAGGAGGAGGAGAATAAGGAAAAGGAGGGAATTGTCCAGGAACCCACGAAGGACGCTAAGGTCGAGGAGGACTGCGAGCAGCCAAAGGAAACAAGCGGCGACGTGATCAACACACTCCAGATCGACATTGAACCGGAACCTCAAGAAGTTCGGAAACGAGAGGTTCTGAACCGCGAACCCGACCATCACTTGACGAAGACCATCGACTACCCGAGCTTCGAGTCGAACATTAAAGAGGAGAAGGAAGTCCAACAGCCTGCGGTAAGGCATGCGGTTGAATGAATGCCCTTAAACTGGTGTTGATGAATCCCCTTCAGCTCCCGTTTTGCTCCCTCGCCGCAACCTCTTCAGGAATTCATTTTTTGTCCTTCCGGCCGAATGTACCCTGCTTTGAGCCTTTACCACGTGTAGTTGGTATAAAAAAAAGGAAAAAAAAGAACTATTTGGTAGAGCTTAAAGACTCATGCAGACTCTGGTTCTATGAAAGCCCTTTTTTACCTCACACCCTTTTTTTCCACGAAGCGAAAATTAGACCTTGTCGAAGAAATTCTCATTGCATGGCCAGTCTCCGCCCTCCGACCTGCTTATCGATGCTTGTTCCATGCATGTCACACCTCGAGATAAACTTTTTTTTTATAGATACGATAAGATTAAGATCATTTTTTTTTTGAATGATTTAGAAATTACATGTTTTTCTCCGTTGAATTATTACGAAGACATTCTGGCTTTCGTTTTGTCCTGTGCTTAAAGAATATCCTATTTTTTTTTAATAGCAGCTTGGATAAACTTCTATTTTTTATTAATAATAATAATAAAAAAACGATTTATGGACTGCCCTAATTGCAAATGAAAGAAGGTGAGTTAGTGACCCCCCCCTCGTTCAAACCCCATGACTTTCAGGTGGACGGAATAGATAGCGAATTGAACGAAGAAGATGGCGGACGAGGCGAAGAAGGCAAAGATGGAAAGGCAGAGGAAGAAGCCATGGAGGAAAATGAGAAGGATGATATGATTACCCCACTTCCGGTATCGGACAATGCCGTGTGTTTTTTTGTTTTTTTTATTTTTTTAAGTCTGCCGTTTTGCCTTCGTATATGCACATGGCCTGTCTTTCTTTTGAGACAGCATGGAGAATGCGAAACCCCGGAACGCACGGTGTATTTCAGCTATTGAAAGTGTTTTTTCATCTTTCTATTTCTTTCTGTCTCTCTTTCCTCTCTCTTTCTATTTCTCTTTCTCTCTCTCTCTCTCTCTCTCTCTCTCTCTCTCTCTCTCTCTCTCTCTCTCTCTCTCTCTCTCTCTCTCTCTCTCTCTCCTACCCGATTGTGAAGAAATTCCCAACAATGCCACAGACTGGATTATGCGAATGAAAACCTGGAACCCAAAGCGTTGTTCGTGTCACATTATCATTCATTCATTCCATCATAGTAATCCATTCATAAATTCCTTCATTCGTTTATTCATTCAGTTTCAATTGTTCACAAAGCATGTACATTACGGAAAAGATACAGAAATGACAATGATATACAACAGCATGTTTATAATAAATCCTGCAACTTTTATTTTGTAACAATTGTTAGCTTTCTTCAACTTTTCGTTTGTATTAATGATAATTTGCCTCGAGAATGTTTTATATATATTTTTTTAATGTTATTTCCAGCTTCGTTATGTGTTATTCCTCCGCAATTATATATATGTGTGTCGCTTTTTACCAAAGCTTTATTCAAAATATTTTTGTTGTCTCTTTCAATTATTTCCTTTACTTTCTTTTTGTCTATTTTATTTTGTATTGTGTTATTTACTGATGCTATGATCATTTTCATAAATGTACTAAGCCCGCGGTCCCTATGCTTCCAGAATGACATGTGGTGGGAAAATGAAGACAACACTAACACCGTCGCTTCTTCATCTGCAGCCGATGAGAAGGTGCCCGCTTTCCCTTGACATATCTTGAGTTTTATTTATTTATTTATTTATTTTGATTTAAGGCTTTTTTAAATTTTTGATTTAGTTTACTTTTGTTGTGTTTTATCATTTTTTGGTAAATTTTGTTGAATTAGTTTTTTTTTATTGTTTGCTCTGGATTAGCTAAGGTTATATATTTTTTTTCTTATTTTAGTTAGCTTTGTTTTTTTTCCCCTTTTTTGTATAGTTTAGTTAATTTACTTAATCCACAGCCCTAATATTCATTTTTTTCCATCATCTCCCTTATTTATTAATGTTAAAAAAAAAGAATCCCTCAAATTTTAAATACCTTAGGAACAAACCAAGAATAGAAGAAAAGAGAAATTTATATTAAGAAAAAAATGAAAATGAGAATTAAAGTTAGTGATGCATTACAGGAACCAGAACTGCCTTGGTGGGAACAGCCTGTGGAAGAGGAAACACAACAGGTGCTTAAAATTACCTTAAAAGTCTTTATTAAAAAAAAAAAAAAAAAAAAAAAAAATGTGGTTATGAAATATTAAATAAGATTAGAAAAAATATGATTCTAAAAACGATGGAAATACATATACCAAAGATAAAAACGATGATGTGAATGATGATAATGAAGAATTAAATAATAGCGATTATGATGATAACGATTTTAAAAAAGGATAACGCGATGATAAAGGCAGGAATGATAAAGACAATAATTATAACATCGAGGAAAATAATGCTCACCATAATTACAATAATAATTATGATTATTATTATTATTATTTTTTGTAATAATAACAATAACGACAATGATAATAGTAATGATAACGATAAAGGTGATTACCATTCAGATTTTCTTCAAGTATTTATGAAAAATATGTTATTTCTTTTTTCAAAAACTATAATTGAATTCCGTCAATATAATATATCTTTTCACAATATTTTGTCATTTTGTTTTGTTCTGCAATATTATAGATTTTTTGTTAATATTCTAAATCCTATTAATTTATTTCAGTTTTGCTTTTGTTTTATTTAATTTTCTGCATTTATTTTTAAGTTATTACCTGGCTTATAATAATTCTATTACAACACATGCAGAACCCATAATTACGTAAACAAACATACAAACAAAGCCACAAAGTAAACAAAACTCGCAATATGATATACAACAACAAACTATCAAAGAACAACAACAACAACAAACTATCAAAGAACAACAACAACAACAAACTATCAAAGAACAACAACAACAAACAAATATAACAACATCAACAACAACACCACAAACAAAACAATTTCGTCACCCCCGCCCCCCCCAAAAAAAAAAAAAAAAAAAAAAAACATATCCATTCATTTTTTTTTCTCTTTTCCTTTTAACCTAAAATGTGTTCCAGGACTCGGGTTCAATGTGGTGGGAACGACAGGAAAATGAGGACGAAACAAAGGTGCTTTTTCTAAATGTTTGTTTCATTACTTAAGAAATTTTAGTAAAAGGAAAACAAGGAAAAAAAAAGTTATGACAAAGACTTTAGGAACAGCTAGTTTCTCTTCGTATTTGATTTTGCTTTTGTGATTATTTGTTTAATTTTGCTTTGCTTTTTTTTTGCCTTCCATTTTTTGGTATTCTGCACTAGAAGTTATTTTATTTGCATCACAACCGTTAGAATTGCAACTTCATACCAAGCTATACGATCCAAACAAAACCCAAACCAGAGCCAGACAGACGTTGGACTTTCGAGACTTGTAGAAACATTTTTAATTTTTCATTTTACTCTTTTTTTATGTAAGAAATACCAGTCCTTAAGCATGGGCCTGTTCTACTTCACTTTTTAGGCCTTGCAATCACTCCTTCCCTATTCCTTTTTGCGTTCCCTGAAATGAAATCTTCTATTTCAGGGGGAGGAAGTCCCGTGGTGGGAACAGCCGGCTGTTAAGGAGCCCGTTGAGGTGGTTTTTATTTTTTCCGATTTATTATTTTCTTTTATTATATTTGTCTGTTTTTTTGTAACTGTTGTTATTGTAATTGCTGTTATTGTTATCATTATTATTGTTATGACATTTGCGAGATTACAGGAAAGGTATTATAGACTTTTTTTCCAAAAAGACGAAAGACTTTATCAAATTTGACTTCTTAGACTTGAAAAGAAAATCATGCAGCTTTCATCATAGTAACTATAGCTTAACTTTTTAGTCTAATAGAAATAATATTTATATGATTTGCTTATTAATCCAATAGCTATGCAAACTCAGCCTTGTTTTGCTACAGAAATATATATTTTCAAAATTTCTGCCCGTGTTCTATGACAGAAAAAAAACAACAACATAAAATGAGTTTATAGGAAAAAGAGTCAACCATTTTGGAATTAAAAAAAAACATAAAATGAGTTAATAGGAAAAGAAGTCAACCATTTTCGAATTCCCAATAGCCTCATATAGCAATAAACTCATCTTGTGTATAACGGTTTTTTTCTGCCATTTTATAAACACGGTTGCTTTTGCCTTTGAGAAGTATCCAGAAATACTTTAGAAGAAAGAAAAATAGCTTTTACTAATGCTAAATGCTTATAATCCTACTTCGCTTTGCAGAACGACTCTGGGATGTGGTGGGAGAAGGAAAATGACCAGGAAAAGGTTGTTATTTACTCGTTTCAATTCAGTTTCATATTATTTAATTCTTCATTTGTCTCCTTTTTATTCTTCTTATCTGTTTTTTTTTTTATTCTTTTTTTATTTGTTATTTTATTTATTTTTTTTTTTTTTTACTTTTCATTGCCTTTTCAAAGTTTATCATTATTTTTTAATAAGGAATTATTTTTCTCTCTTTTCTTTTAGCCTCTTTTTAGTATTTTTATTTATTTTCTTTTTTATTTTTTCATTTTTTCATTCCTATTGATTCTCCACTGTTTGCACCATCTATTTTTTTTCAATACTGTTATTCATTGAATGACTTCATTTTTTGTTGTTTTTCCTCTCTATTTTCATATATATTTCAAGTTGAAAAATTGCCATTAGATATTTACAACCACAATACCACAGTGTTATTTGCTATTGCTTTATGTTCTGTTTTTTTGTACTTCACTTTTGTCTTTGTTCTTACACTCTCGTTACTGCTTGTGCTGTAGACTAGGAACAATAATTCCAAGTAGCTACTTAGTTTAAATTAACTCCAAATAATCCAAGACAAAGAAAGACAACCAGAAAGACAATATTATTATTACGAAAAAAAAAATTACCAAAATACCAGACATCCATAGGCCTATCTTATAGGACTTATTATAGGCCTATACACTTCCTGAATTTATGTTTATATTTCAGGAGGAGATAATGTGGTGGCAACGTACTATTGAACCAGCCAAGGTGGTTGTTAAAAAGTATTTTCAGTCAAAGTGCTTATTCAAGATGAAAATAATTATTAATGACTTTATCTCTCTCTGGAAAAAAAACATTGATTTGTTATTATTATTATGATATCATTATGTTCCTTCTTTTATTAATTCTGAAATGATTTTGTGTAAAGTAATGTAGAAAGCTTGTATTTTTTGTATTTTTACATGTAATCATTTTAGTTCGTCCTTAACATAGTGTTTATAAGTAGTATATTAATCTCTTTACTTTGTAGATTATGATAATTCTTTAGATAGTAGAATGCCTTTTTAATTATTTATTAATCTAAAAAAATAGTTTAGATCTCTTTAAGTTTATTTATATCCTTTAATAATATTTTCTTTTTTCTCTGTCCTGCAGCCAGACCCCAAAATCACAAAGGACAAGGAAGATGAAAACGAAGAAAAGGTGCTTGTCATATGTATTTTTTTCCTTTCTTTCTTTTATTTTTTTGTTTTGTTTTTGCTCCCACTCTCTGTCTCTGTGTCTCTGTCTCTGTCTCTGTCTCTGTCTCTCTCTCTGTCTCTCTCTCTGTCTCTCTCTCTCTCTCTCTCTCTCTCTCTCTCTCTCTCTCTCTCTCTCTCTCTCTCTCTCTCTCTCTCTCTCTCTCTCTCTCTCTCTCCCTCTCCCTCTCCCTCTCCCTCTCCCTCTCCCTCTCCCTCTCCCTCTCCCTCTCCCTCTCCCTCTCCCTCTCTCCTCTCTCCTCTCTCCTCTCTCCTCTCTCCTCTCTCCTCTCTCTCCTCTCTCTCACATATACGTATATGTATATGCATGTGAGTGTATGTATGCATATATGTATATACGTATACCTATACTTATATGTATACGTATACATATACATATACATATACATATACGTTTATATGTATGTGTACATATATATATGTATATATCTGCCTTTCTTCTCCTATCCCTTTCTCTCTCTCTCGCTCTCTCTTTGTTTGATAATTATAATTTCTTTTCCGCAACTAACTCTTATCCTATTCATAATCACATTTTGTTTTCATTTTTTCTTTGGTTTAATTTTATCTTTGCTCTAGTTCTTGTATGAAGTTAATCAGACAATTGATTCATTAAATTTATTAACATTTTATTGTAGATTTCTTGATTATTTTGATACACCATGAAAGAACACATACAATTACATATACATTTATTTTCATTCTTATATGTTTATTATACTGCAGTTATTTCTCCGTGAATCCAAACCCTGAGAAAAGTAGACAAAGGAAAAAGATAAAAAAGGAAAAAGAAACGAAAAGAAAATTTTAAAAAAGAGTTTGATCACTTTTTGTCGCGAAATCCGATCTCAGAAAAGTGTTAATACGTTTTGCATCAATACGCGCAAAAATGAAATGAAAAATGTAAAATAATACAATATAAAGAAATATAACAATAATAGTAATTACCAAAGGCAAAATTTACTTAGAAATGGAAAAGTCTTGTATATCATCGTTAGAGATACCAGATGTACGATAATTTAACATATTTAACATGATTTCATTTATTCCCCATTATTCACCCTTATCATCATTATTATTATCTCTTCTTCCATTTAACATGATTTCATTTATTCCCCATTATTCACCCTAATCATTATTATTATTATTATCTCTTCTTCCTTTTAACATGATTTCATCTTGGCAGAATGACCTCCCATGGTGGGAAAAACGTGAAGATCCAAGGGTGAGCTATATATTATTTCTGTTTCATATATATTTGTTTTAATCTATCATACCTTATTCCATCTGCGTGGTGTTTTTTTTTCCTTCGAGTTTTCGTGGATTATAGATTTTTTTTTTTTTTTTTTTTTTTTTTTTTGTCGCCCACTTTTTCCCTTTTGTGATTCTTGTATCTTTTTTTTCATGGGTGGAAATTGTATTGTTTATTGACGTTTTTTTTTTCATTCATTATGCCATAGTTTAATTTCTTATTTTTCTGTCTTTCCCTTTTGTGATTTATTTATTTTTTTTCTTTGGAGATTTCCTTAACCTAACAATCATCATCACTTGTTTCTTATTCATATTTGATATAT
>BOPN01002172.1:95000-120000 GCA_017312705.2 Penaeus japonicus
AAACAAATATGCACCATCATCATTACTCTTCCTTCCTTCCTTTCTACTTCTCCTCCTTTAATCTTCCAAGAGAAGCTTCTTTTAAAAAAAATCTATATATACTTCGAGTGTATGATGTCCTCTTGTCCTCCCACGTCCGTCGTCTCACTGCCACCTCCTCCCCTAGAGGGAAATGGTGAACAATTCTATACTTTGTGTGTAGACACTAGGAGCCTTTTATGGATTAAAGATTTAAAAAAATAAAGGTTTAATGTGCATGACATTTTACAACTAAAATAGAATATGTATCTAATAAATTATGGCAGGATCATAATTAGGTCTCTTTCTTTATCCCTTTGGTGGTGGTTTTTTTATATTTATTGTTTTTATATACTGTGGTGAATTTTCCTTTTTCTCCACTTGTTTTATATGTGGTGCCCCATTTTCATTGTTATTCATTATTGTCTAATGTAAGACATGGGGAGAAGTGTTTCTTCTGTACATTTCAAAATATTAATCCTGAACTGATATCAGATCTTCAAATATTATATAATACTGTTTATTATTAGCTTAATAGTACTGTGAGAAAGCTTCTTGATATAAACTAGTTACTTTTAGTGGAAATGTATTTCCTTTCTTATAAGTGTTTTCATAAATTTCATTTGATTTGATAAAAGACAGCAAAATGATGACTGGAATTATTTTTAAAAAATCAATTTTAAACTAGTGCAGTGGCAATAAAGCAATTATTATTTCTGTCTCTTTAACTAATATGTTGGCTAAAACTTGCAGTATTTATTCTTGTTACCTTAATATCAAAACATTTAAAAAGTCATTATTTAGGTAACTGAACAAACCATCTTAACATCTCCTCCAATTAATATTGATACCTTGCATTACAATTATTTTATGAATGTCTTAAAAAGCAAATTTACAAATGCCAAAATCTGAAAAAAATACCTTTCAAAAAGGTTTCAAAAATTGGTAAAACTCTTTAAAAAAAAATCACGTGACAAAAAAAGAGAAAAATCTGAGGTATAAGAGAAAAACAACAATTACCATTTTTTTTGGTACATTTACTTCAGATCAAGTATATAATCCCAACTCCCAAGGCCTTATGTCTTGTAAAGTGACTACGCAAAGATACAATTTGATTTCAAAATGCTTACATTTTAATTAATACCTTTCCTTAGCTTTTAATCATTATCATATTGTCATTAAAAAATCATCTCTCGAGTCCTCTCATTACCATGAAGAAGAACACGTTTAAAAATAACAGCCAGAACACTACAGTGCGGTATGATGACCTGTGGGAGATGAGAGCAAGATATTATCACTTAACCTGCTATTGTGTGAGACATACAGACTCTTTAAGCTACAGTGGTTAAAGAACACTAAAGACAGTGTCCACAGCACGAAAGGAGAGTCCTTGTGAGGGAATTAAATTTAGGTTGTTTTTTTTTTTTTGGTTTAAGTATTAATTTTTCTTAACCAATTAATCATTTTGTTATCCTATTCTTAACCATTAAGTAAGAAAAAAGAGTTTAGTTCAAGTCATATTTCAGAGACTGCCAAGTTTCTTCTTTTTGTTTTTGTTTTTTTAATCCGGACAAATGCCGTAAACCTGCCACCCCTAAAATATGCCTAATTCCTTGGGTATATAATAACCCCTATGAATAACACTGAATTACTGAATTTTAATCTTGCAAGAGTTAATAATAATTGTAAAAAATATTAAAAAAAAAAAACAGAAACCCTCCCGCCTTACATGGGACGCAGCCTGACACTCGAAAACACCTGGTAGCAATAGCTACATGTCGGGGTTTTTTTGTTTTATTATTATTTATTTATTTTTTTTTTGTTGCACACTTGACTTCCACAAAGAAGAAGCACTTACTCTCATTCACAGTAAATATCGTTACTTACTAGAACTAATTGTGACTCCGGTTTACAGCCTAGCAAGTAAGTTCTACAATGACGGTTTTCTCCTCAGCAATGAGCAACGCAAGACAATGCAAACGGGAATGTAACAATTTGTGACCCATGAACTAGAGACACTGATAAGAAAGCGATTTGAAAAAAAAATTAAATAAATATGAAAATGAGAAAAAAAGAAAAATTAACACTTTATCTTTAGCGGATAATTGATCCAGTTCTCTTGAATTTTGAGTTTCAGTGATGAAAATGACGGTAAAAAAGTAAAAGTAAAATCAACAAAGATTAACACAAACTGAAACTCAAGTTGGTATTTTTTTTTTATACAATGGCACTATGTAGAGATATATAACGAGATGAAAAAAACTAGAGAAAATAACAATATAAAAAGAGAGGAGAGAACAAAAACAAAAACAAATTGACAGGACACAAAAAAATTTAAGTGGAGGACAAAAACTCCGAATGTAGAAAAAAAAAAGAGAAAAAATCCTGGGAAAATCCTGCGTCATGAAGAGCAACTGTAACTACAGAAAAAGTCTGGTAGTATAAAATGATACAACTCTATGATACGACACGTACCCTGCACCACTCTTTATGTACATGCTTCAATATATATCTAGGTATATGCTGTGAGTGGCAAGGGAAAGTAGCTTTTATGTACTGCTCCTCTATAATTAAACAACAAACTATAGCATATATACCATAGAACATAGAATGGAGGAAAAACAAAGGGAATGCGGTGGAAATCGTTAGCTCGGATACACGGTCATGTGTATCGCAAACGAGGAATGGCTAATCGAGAAAAACAAACGGGTTATGGCAAAGAAGAGGTACGCAATTTTCATATGTATGTATTTATATATGTATATTTATATATGGAGTTTAGTTTAGAAGTCAAGTTGTCTAGCAACTGCAGCAATTGCTCTGAATGATATAGTTTTAAAAATCCCCCAAAGACATTACCATATGTTTTTTTTTATATTTTTATTATTTTTTTTTGTTTGTTTGTTTGAAAGAAGTGTTTGTTACTTTATCTTAACTGCCCTTTTATCTTAGAACACCATTGAGAGAGAAGAAAAAAAAAGAGACAGCTTATCCCACCACTTGCCAACAAGCCTTGCTAACACCGCGTCGGTCGACTTGTTGGCAGATGGCTGGTTCCGTTGGCACTTGCATCTGTGCCAACCCTAAGCTGGAACATGACATCCTGTGCAAAGACTCAAAAGCTGCTGGCCGACCGACACACGGGAATGAATAAAAACGAGAGAAAAAAAAGGGGGGAAAAAAAAAATTATCAGCGGAAGTTTATGTGTTAAAGAAACCTTGCCTAGAAATTTCGACAACAGCTTACTGAAGGCAAGCAGCGACACTTACACGTGTACGTACGTACGGCGACACTTACATGTGTACGTACAGACATATGGAGAAAAGATGTAGAATTACTTTATCCAAGTTATCCTCCCTCTTTGATAATCCTCATTATCAAAGAGGGATTTTACCACCTCTCTTTCTCTCTCTTTTTTTTTTCTTCTTTTTCTCATTTTTTTTTTTATTATCATCTTTTTTTTTTTTGTAACCCTTAGAGATTCCACATAATATAGCCTTAACACAATTACAGTAGTGCACTAGGTAATTACCATCATAAATATTGAGTTACGGGGAGGTACGAAGTATAAGTTTGTTTACATCAGAACTAAAGCATTACTTTGCTGTACACATACAAGCCAAATATTATTGACATTTGCAATTGAAAGGAGCTTAAATTTTTTTTCACTTCATGATGGTCAATTAGAAGACAAATAACCATATTAAAAGTAAATAATGATAAAAAATATATATATATTATATATACTGTATATATGTATATGTAAAAAAATCTTTACAGATCTAAAGATCTACAGTGGACTTTATAACATAAAAAAATGTATCTAACCGGCACCTTCATGAGGGGAGTGACAAAAATATAAATTTCTCCTATAGAATAAAAACTTGAAATGGGGGGGAAAGGGGGGAAAGGGAAAAGGAGGGGGTGGGATATTTTTTTTTTTTTCCTTTTCTTTTTAGCTGAACTGCATCAAAATAATGCATAAAAAAAAAAAAAAAATTAAAAAAAGGACCACTCAAATCAGGTGCCACGTCCCAAAGAAGGACTCCGTCGTACGCGTGCTCGCATAGAACAGAATCCCCTTTCGCCTGGCGACCGACCCGTCATAAGCTACTCCATCAGCTATCCTGGGGTATACTGGGCGATGTTCGGAATTTCCGGTTTTTAACTCTGGGAGCAAAGAAAGGGAAAGGAAGGAAGAATTATCCTATTCCTCAATGTGTGCGGATGCGGAGGCACCTTCACTGCCCGATGCTCTTTACATTCAGTATGAAAAAGGAAAGCTTACGTGGAAGAGAATTTGGTTAAGTATCTGCTCTCGCTGAAAGCTAATCTCGAGACACGCGCCGACCACCCAGAACAGCTAATTTTGTTTCTTTTTTCTTTTGTCCTAAATGAGAGTTAGTGATGATTTACAACTGCAGTGGCCAATATTCTGTAAAGGGTTAGACTATCTTAAAAAGCATAAAACCTATCAGCTTTTTTTTTTTCTTCTATCAGAACAAATCATTTTATACTAAGTTAAAGATGGACACGATGCATCACCCATACTTGCAGGAGTGTTGGCAACTTATAACCAATATAATCTAAGGCTTTGAGATTCCTGTGACCTTCGAAAACAATCACTCTGACCCATCGCGAATGGCCCGGGTCGACTCCCCCTTTGGTACGGAAAGGAAAGTTGGTCTGAAAAAGAGCAACTTTCAACGAACGGCTTTGCACAGCATTATAATGGCTCTAATTCAGAGGGTGCTTTGGTTTCAAAGTACCTTCTGTTTCAAAACAAAAATGGAGAGGGGGAAACTTTTCTTGAAATGACAATCGTCGAAGATTTAAAAGAAGAGTTGCAATTGTGTGTAGGAAAGCTGGTAGGCCAAAGTAGTAAAAATAGTCGTTACTATTGCGGTCCTTTTAGATGGAGCCAACAGTGGGTGGGGAGGGGGGAGGCAAGACTGAAAAAACGACAAAAAATTAAAAAAACTCTTTGAATTCCCTTCAGACAACTTAACCTCGCCTATATTGGAGGAACCGCGACCATTGGTGATAACATAAGTGTCAGCGGAGATGCATGCTAACGATCAGCACCTGTCACTCGTACGATCCCTTCCGTCCTTTCCGCCCGTCAAATAAGCCATATGTTCCGGTACCTCTCTTTCTTCCTTCCTTTTTTTTTTTTTTTTTTTTTTTTTTTAGTATTTTTTTTAGTCATCTACTAATCCCTATACTGTTTTATGTAAAAATCAATCTTGCTATCTGACCCATTCTTGACGAGGGTCCTTGTGCAAGGTCTCGATCCGCAGACTAATTTCCAGCTGCTCTACAGGTAGGTGTCTGATGATGGGAACAGCCGGACGACTGGCTTCCCAACTCTTCTTTTCATCACTATTTTCCATTCTATACATATAATATTAAGTATTATTATTTTTTATTTTATGTATCTATTTATTTATTTAGGGGACGAGGCTTCCGAAAGCCTCCGTTTTCCCTGCTTTACTTCTCCTCAAAGTATTTATAAGTGGGGTTCTCGTAGCCGTTGACCTGCATGTTGGCCACGTGCCTCTCCTCGGGCGTGATGGCCTGGTCGACTTCCATGAAGCCCTGAAAGAGAGGGTATGTATTGGTATTGTATGATGTATGTATTAGCAACTGTAGGACAAGGTATTATTCCTTGACATAGGATGTGTACATTGACAACGAGAGCTGTATGTATCAGTAACATGTGCTGTGTTCATAACAAATTCTTTGTATTGGTAACATAGGCCGTGCTTTAATATTAACAATTATATATATCTGCGACAAAGGCTGAATGTTATAATAACTTAGATTACACAGAAGTGTCATGTATTTGCAACAATGTAAAATCTCTTGAAGTAATATGGCATGACAGAAAAGAATTAATTAAAAATACAGAAACGAAAGAAAACGAAAGAAAGAAAACAGCGATGAAGATCTAAACCTTTCTACTTTTGCTTCGACTAATAAAACAAAGGCACACTCACCTGGTTGTGGGGATTGCTGTTGTTCCTTCGGCGGAGCACCACGATGCCTACCACCATGGCCATCATCAATGCTAAGCCAGCAAAGGCCAGGGTGAAGTAAACACCGCGGCCCTCGCTCCCCGAGTTATCGCGGGTCACGCTGTAGCTCTGTAAAAGGAGGGGGAAGGTGTTGATAGGGTCTGAATAGATTCTTGTGATGAGATAAGAACGATAGGAAACCGAGGAGGAAAGAAAGAGGAAGCAAAGAAATCATATGCAGCATAAAGCTACATTACTTTATATCCTATAGAGTAAAGAGAGTAAAAAAAAGACAAGTGAGGGAGAAAAAATCACTATCCTTTTTATGTATAAAGTACCCTTTCTTCACATCTATCAACTGTCTTACATCTTTAATGATCAAAATCCATTCAGATTAACTCTAAAAAAGACTCACAGCCTGCGAGTGGGAGATCTGGTGGTGCTGTGCGTGGGCCACGTGCACATCATCGACGTGGTGGAGGAGAACGGGCTCTGGGGAGGCTGATGCATTGGGCACTGGAGAAGCTACCCTCATGCCAGAGTCTACCGTGGGAGTGTCGAGCTCCACAGGTTCCTGGCTGACTGACTCGCTCTCCACTTCCTCCTGCTGGTCGCGGCTTGGCTGTGTCATGCTGCTGTCCTGTTCAACCTGCTCTGGGTAGGTCTCGTCCACATTGGAGTCATCCTGGAGGGAGTGGAGAGTTAGGTACTAAAAGGCAATTGTCGACTGCAGATGGATGAATGCATCCGTTTCAATCCTAAGATAAATTTCTGAATGTAGAATCAAATTTAAATGCACTCGGCTCTAATCTCGCCTTAACGTAGTTATGAAAGGCTGCAAGCAATTTACCTCATCATCCTCATCATCGCTGTCTGCTTCCTTAGAGTCCTCGTCATCCTCATCTCCATCCTCAATGTCATCTTCTAACTTGGTAGCATCATCAGCTGATGATTCGTCATCAGTTTCCACTTCTGTAACAGGGGGGAAAAAATTAGCCTTTTTGGGGGGACGCATTTTAAGAAAGCAATATTGCTCCTGATAAAATTCATATATGTGTGTATAATAATCTAGTGCACCATACATATAAAAGGAAGGCATTAGCATATTAGATGGGAATTTTATTATCAATAAGACAAGAATTTACAAAAATATTCAATAGGAATGTAACATTAGTCATAAAAGAAGAAAGCACATCTAAAGAGAAAAATATAATTCTAAATAGGAATGTCATTTCTACAGCAAAATAAGCATCACTAACCACTGGAGAGGTATTTGGGGGCGTGAGTGGACAGCTCAGGTGGTGTGGAGTCCTTGCTTCGGAGGGCTGCTGCGTACTCGCGCATTAGCCGGCCGATCTTTGCATTCAGGTCTGGGTGTCTGAAATGGAGGAATGGCAAAAAGGTTTAGCCACGTATGCTTTCATGAAATTTATCCCAAAGGTTTCCCCCTTCACTATTAGGGCAAAGGAAAAACAGAGCAAAGCCAACCTATGTGACTGTATCTTGCTAAGAACCCTAAAGAATATCCTATTCAACTGTTCTTTTTAGCATGTGGCACCTGACTTGGTATCTCTCCTGCTATCCTCCAACTACATCCCCTGTCACTGTTACTATGGACTTTTTGTAAAGAAATTATTATGAAAAAAAAAAGAGATAAATGTGAATAAGTAACTTGATAAAGGCAACAGGTATTTAATGAGATTATTCATTCTGATTAATACCTTTTCTACAGTGGACTTCCCTTTTACATACTACAATTGACTTGCATTTCATCAACAACCCTCCAAACAACTTGTTCCACAGCCATTTTAACCCATTAGCAGCGGATGGCATGATTTGCTGCAAAGGCAGAGTCGGTCATAGATGCAGATGGCATCATGCCAGACATGTAAAATAGCCATCCTACTGCACAGACCTTTTTTTAATACTGCGACCAAAGGGTTAAAATATTTTGCAATCCCCAAGCCCATTCCCTGCATCCTAGCTGCAACAAACTCATCCCCTGACCTGGCAAGCATGTTGAGAGACTGGTTGACCATGCGCTCAAGGTCGCTCAGGTGCTGCAGGGTGGCATCGCGCTCGCGGTCTGCTGCCTCGTAGTCTGAGTTGAGCAGGTGCTTGTAGTGGGACACGGTGTGGTGACGGTCCTTGTTGAGAGCGCGGAGCAGTTTCTGTAGACATTTCTGGACTTTGTGTGTCTGGATGGAGAAGAGAAATGGTGGGTTAAGTTTGAGGCAGTAAAAGAGAAGAAAGAAAAAGGTTTTAATATTCTATCTCCAAAGATCTTTCTGTGTCTGAAATCTAAAGTGGAGGCTTTGAAATAACTTCAAGCTTATTCTCTAGATAAAAGATCGATAAAAAAAATTTATATTGTGAAAAGTGAACGAAAAAATAGAGAAGCGAAAAAGCGACTCACATTGGGCTGCTTCTCGGCCAGGGCTCGGGTGTAGCACGTCATGGCCTCCCTCTTCATCTCGTTGATGTGGGCTACGATTCTCTGCTGGTGGAGTGCTGTCAGCTGGTGCTTCTCGGCCTCGTTCTCTGCCTCCACTGCCTCGACGGTCTGCTGGAAGCGCTGGGTCATGCGATGCTTGAACTCCTCGGCTCCACGGGGGTCCTTGGCGCGCAGATCCTGGTACCTCTCCTCCAGGTCAGACCATTCCTTCATGATCTGGTCGGAAGGGACAAAATGACAGATGAATGAATGAATGTTGAAGTTCGTGAATATGCCAATGGACGTGCTAGCTCCGATAATTTGGGAGGCATTCAAGTAATTCTCTCTGAAAGCATGTCCAACTCCCGTCCACAGCGGCAAATTCTACTGCAAAACCCCTGGGAGTCTCCAGCACAAGTATCAAACTATTCAATAAGACAATAATAACAGAATTATCACACATATCCTCCCAGACACATATCTCTCTTCCCTGAACTCCTCAAAGAAACAAAATCGAACTCCATGCACCCACCTTGGAGACCTTCTCACGATGGCGTTCCTCTAGCCTCTGCTCGGCACGGCGGAAAGCATCATGCTCCTCGTGTGGGTCAAAGCGGCTGAAGTACTCATCGCGAGTGCCAACCTCCTGCAACCACAAGGTCAAGTCAAGGGATTAAAGGTCAAGAAACGAAATAAAGAATAATAAAAATAATAAGATTGATCCGAGCTGTAAAATGACCAAGATGTTTCCCCTGATCATGAAACAACTTCTTTGTTTTGAATGATCACAGAATAATGAATAATCAAATGCAAATAATATATATATATATATATATATATATATATATATATATATATATATATATATATATATATATATATATACATACACACACACACACACATCTTTATGTTTCTTTGAAAATATGATTTTCGTTAATAATGGCACATGAGATAAAAGATATGTACCAGTTACAAGTTCAAATTTCAGAAAAAGCACGTACATACAGAAAATGACACCATAAAGAAGAATAGGCAACAGAGGGTTATTATACCTGCATGTGGCTTAATATCGTGGTTGGTTCACAGATAAAGGAGTTTATGATCCAAAATCCTCCGTAATGTATACAACTCAATGGCTTAAACTTTTAACAAGAACGGCATGTGGTTAGGGTTGAAGACTTAATACTGCGGTTTTGTAACCTGGATTTCCTCATCTTATTTAATCGGTTTCCCTTCTACCTTGGAAACCCCTGTTCAAGTCCAAATAATATGCACTGAAATGCAGATGCCACAAATTGCAGTCATGGAAATAAGGGAATGGTAAATTGACGAGGTATTGGAATTTTGCGATTCAAACCTATTCTTCACGGACCACAATTAGAGCAAGTGAATGAACGTGGAAAGGAAGAAGGGAGAGACTGAAAGACGGGAGGAGGAAAGAAGAGACGAGAAGAGACGAGAAGAGAAGAGGAGTTAAGAGAGGAGAGGAATAAGGAGGGAGGGGGAGCGAGGAGAAGAGAAGAGAAGAGGAGATAAGAGAGGAGAGGAATAAGGAGGGAGGGGGAGCGAGGAGAAGAAAGATAGAGAGAGGAGGAGAGAAAGAAAAGGAGGAAAGGAGAGCAGAGGAGGACAGGAGAAAGAGAGATGCATAGCGAGCGAACTGCATTTTGTAATCAGGAAAATAGACTCCAGGAAGGCTGGAGCACAATGCGTTCTCGGTGCTCAAAGAGAATTTTTTCTTTTCTTTTTTCCTCACAAAAAATGAACGACGTAAGATTTCTGCATTGAGCCCTTATAAAAAGAAAAAGAAAGAGAGAGAGAGAGAGAGAGAGAGAGAGAGAGAGAGAGAGAGAGAGAGAGAGAGAGAGAGAGAGAGAGAAAAAATCAATCCTTTCAAAGCTTCCCTACCCAATCCCCCCACCCCCCACCCCCCACCCCCCAACTCCCCTTTCAAAGGCGTTTTGTGTTTTATCATCTACCAAATTATGGACAGGCTCGAGACAGGAGATTTTACTTCTTTTCTTCTCCCACCCCCCCACCACCACCACCACCACCAAAACACACAAATATCCGAGCCTAGAAGTGGTGATGCTGGTGCAAATGCTTTGTCAATTCACGAGTGAGTGAAAGAGAGAAAGAGAGAGGGAGAGGGAGGAAGGGAGGGAGAGGGAAAAGGAAGAATGGAAGGATGGATAGATGAAGGGAGGGAGAGGGAAAAGGATGAATGAATGGATGGATGGATGGATAGATGGAAGGAAAGGAGGGAGAGAGAAGAAATCCAACACCACTGCCCCTCAACCCTCCTACATTCCCCCAACCCTGGAACCCCCACCGCACCTAACTATCCATCCCCCTTCCTTACCTGTGATGGTGTAGTTGTGACGATCTTGGGCATGGTGGTGGTGGCAGCATTGGCGGCGTTGGCTGCTTCTGGCTGGTGCGCGCGGCGGTCGACCTGCGGCAGCGCCACGGGCTCCTCCACCTCCATTGGGCGGGCCTTGCCGTGGCCCTTGTAGTTCTTGGGGCAGCACACGAACTCCACTCCTGAGAACACGTCGATCCCGCATGGCAGGAGCATGGCGAAGGACTTGAGCGTCATCCTGCGTGCCCCACAGGCATGGTCGGCTGTGGTGTTCCAGCGGTCAAACTCCCAGCACCGCGACTGGTTGTGAATGTGGTCGAAGAGGCAGCCCTCCGGGACCAGCAGGGCGTCCGACTGGAAGGATCCTTCTGAAACATGAACAGTGTTTGGGGTTCTCTTCTCAAAAAGGATAGGGTGCATGACAAATTCAAGATGATGATTTTTTTTTCTTTTATTTTACCTATATCTTGTGGCCCTGAACTAAGAAAAATCACTTTGCTGACAGCATTTGGGGTTTTCTTCTCAAAAGGGACATGGCAGATAGCAGCTCTGGCTTCAGGGTAATGATCTTTTTTTTTTTTTTCTTTGCTTGTGGTCTTGAACAAGGTATAATCACTTCTAATGTGTAGTTCCCTTAATTAGAAAGATAAAAATGACAAAATGTTTGTGCCTTTCATTTTCCTTACTTCGACTGGAGAGTCACTTAGGGTAATATAAAACTAGCTTACATAATTCTATATACTCCCTTCTATAATGTATCAGTTTTTAAATTCAAAATAAAACTATCCAAATCTTTATACATACTTGGGACTAACAAACAACACAATTCAGCACTTAAAAAGGAACCAAGAGAGAGCATATGAAAAAAAGGGAAATACACAGTCGAGTGAGACAGACTCAAATGATTTCCTGCTGCAATACAAAATAAACCCAAGACACAACAGGACAAAGGAGGTAATACAAAATAAACCCAAGACACAACAGGACAAAGGAGGATTAAACACAAAGGACATTTTCTCACACTGCTGAAGAAAGGGACAGCATCCATGCGCAGGCCCACACATAAACATGTACACACAAATATGTGTATTCATAAACTCGTGCTCTCTCTCTCTCTCTCACACACACGCACACGCACACACACACACACACACACACACACACACACACACACACAAGACCTCCCAATTACACACTAAACGAACCCCATCACCTACAAGACAGAAAGAGAATAAGTAATGACCTCATTACCTCCGTCTTCCTTCTTTACAAAGGCCTTGCAACAACGAACATCACACTTAACACGCGGAAGGTACCGGCAAACACAAAGAGGTGGGTCTTATCCTCATCACTATCTTTATCATTTAGGTCCGACAACTTAACAAGACTACAGAAGAAGGGACTAAAGATGGTCATCACCTTTGTAGCCCAGCAATACAGGGAACTTAATCCTCATCCTACAATTCAGGGAGCTGGTTTTCCCTATCCTCATCACATCAATACCATTTTGGTACCTTCCCCCAACAACAAACACTGAATCCTCATCACCATCATTACCACCTATCACCACAACCTCCTAGCAGCTCAAAAGATCCGACATTCACCCTCCCAACCACTACAGACCATCACCACAATCATCATCACTGCCACCAATTATCATCACAATGGTCTAGCAGCTCAGATACTTAAAACTTCACCATCCACCAAGAGATTCTTTGTGACAAATGCAGAAAAGAGTATGCAAGAGATGTAATTGATGTGATTTTGATAAAAATTGCACACCATCCCCACCATCAAAGATTACCACACATTTGCCATCACCTCAAGGACCTACCACCTCATCAAGACGAGACAAAAAGGACCCAACGCACACCGCCAGCCAAATCCACATCACACACACACACACACACACACACACACACACACACTCACACACATCCATACATCCCCACACAAAACCCCAACCCAACCCAACCCAACCCAACCCTTCCCTCCCCTCTCCTCCCCTCCCCACCCTCATCAACACAGTCCAGCAACTCACCAAGACAGCGGTAGGGCTTGACCCAGGCAGAGGCTTTGCACTTGGCATGACCAATACGGCAGAAGTTGGGCACCTTGTAGTAGTGTGATGACTCGACGATGTTGGTGATGTCGCGTTCCGGGTACACCTGAGAGGGAGGGAAAAAAAGAGATGGTTATCTAAAATTTGTTTCTTTTGTGTCTTTGCATTGTCTGATTATTGATAATCGTTGTTATTACTCTTCGTGTTGTCATTACTGTGGGTTGACATTGTTGTTATAACTATTACTCTTAGTCCAAGTATCATAATTACTTTTTCTCATTATCCCTCTTATCAGTAACATGTTATCAATGGTGTTGATATTAGGATTCTCCTCCTCCTCCTTCTCACCTTAATCTTTATCCCCAATATCAGCATTCCCATTATCACGCACAATCAATCACCCTTGCCATTATAATCACAAAAAACATTACTTATCATAAAATGAAAGAATTTCAATTATATGATCCCAACAAGAAAATATTCATAATTCGAAGTAAATCCAAAAGGCATATAAAATATATTTGTACTAAAAAAAAACATCACAACAAATAAAATAACAATAAAAAAGTATATAATAAGTCTCTTCCTCCCCCCCTCCCTCTCTCCCTCCCTCAACCCCAAACCGAATTCTTTTAACATCAAAACCGAGAAAAAAAAACTATAACAAGACTAAAATCCACAGACTGATAATACAGCATCAACCAAGGTCAAATCAAAGTTCAGCACACTGGTCGTACAAGGTCAAACGAAGAGACATAGCTCATACAAGGTCAAATCAAGTTGCATATGTCATACAAGGTTAAATCATTTACATTCGTATATACAAAACAAAATACATAGCTCACACTGGGTCAAATCAAGATACAAAGGTCATAAAAGGTTAAATCACAGACATATAAACCTTATACAATGTCACACGAAAACCTAGGTCATAAAATGCATTACAAAACTAAGTCGTCATGAACTCCACTACACCTTAGGTCAGACCAGCCGAGTACATCCAAAATGAACAATTAAAAGATTAAATTAACATAAACAAAAGTCAAATAGTAAATAAAAGAGATTAGTGAACAAAGGGAGGGAAAGAGGGGAGGGGGGGGGGGGGTTCAAGGCCAGTCACACGAGGGGAAAAACAAGCAAGATGACGAAAGGCCGTTGCCATGGTAACCATTTGTTTATGCGCGCCGGACGTGCTTCCAACGGGGGGTATAAACCTTTTTCTATTTATTTCTTTGTTCTCCTGCTTTTGGTGTCTACAGAAGAAGGTAAATGTGCATAAAGGGGGATGAAGGATAACGTAGAAGAAGAATAAAAGGGTAATAAACATGATAATAAGGAATAATATAGAGGATAATAATTCGATTAGAGAAATGCAGATGGCGGGAACAGAGAGAGAGAGAGAGAGAGAGAGAGAGAGAGAGAGAGAGAGAGAGAGAGAGAGAGAGAGAGAGAGAGAGAGAGAGAGAGAGAGAGAGAGAGGAGAAATAAAAACGAAACACGTTAAGATAAAAACAAATGGAAAGAAAAAAAATCAAACAAAGAAAAAAATAAATAAATACAACTAAACCCACACCCACACGACTAAAAAAAAACATTAACCAAATTACAACCAAACACCCTCGAAAAATAGCCAACCCTCGCGAGTGTTATAATGGAAAAAAAATCGATAAATCTCACAAACAACATGAACGCGCCTAGGCCTCCGCTGGCCCAGTCAACCAGTCAACCAACCAACCAACCACCGCAGACACTTCGCCGCAGAAAGAAACCGCAAGCAACTTTGGATTAAGACATACAAGGGTTGCCGACCGAGGAACTAACTTTCCGCCTTCAATCCCAATGAAAACGAGGTAAAAATAAATAAAAAAAGAATACAGAATGGACAAAGAAGCACCATGAGTGATTATAACAATTAAATTATAACAATAATAATAAAATGTATATTACAGTAATAATGAAATATAAATAACAATAATGAGGAAATAAAATAACAATAATGAGAAAATATAATAATAATTAAAAATGATAAAAACAACAATTAAGTATAACGATAAAAAACAATGAAATATAATGATACAACTATCAAATACATTGATAAAAAAATTAAATCTAATGACAACAACAACAATGATGACAACGGAAATGTAACAACAATGATAACGATAATCATCCATCACAATGCTTAATGCCATGTGCTATATAATCAACGGTATAATTGACAGCAATGCAATTATTGGTATTACGTAAAATAATTCGAATGATAACAGTCATCTCATTAAAAAAGTTAAAAAACGATAATGATTATATATATATATATATATATATAAATAAATATACAAGACAATAGCCATAATCCAAGAATGAAGATAAACATAAATGATAAAATACCGAGGCAAAACAAACACATGATGACAACATGAAATACCACTACCATCATAATCATTACATAACTAATACCATGACCAGTTACCATTACTCTTTTTCATAATTCACAAACCGAATAAAAGTTAAGCAGCAAGAGACGCGGACTAAATGAACGGAAGGCGAGACAGAGAGAGAGAGAGAGGGCGAAGGAGAGAGAGAGGGAGAGGGAGAAAGAAAGAGAGAAGGGCTGGGAGAGGGAGAAAGGAAGAATAAGAGAGAGTATGCACATACGTAAGAGAGTAACAATAAATAGGGTGAAAGTGAGAGAGAAGGGAGAGAAGAGAGGGGGAGAGGGAGGGAGGGAAGGAGGGAGGAAAGAGAGAGGGAGGGAAGGAGGGAGGGAAGGAGGGAGGAAAGAGAGAGGGAGGGAAGGAGGGAGGGAGAGAGGGGGAGAGAGATGGGGGGAGGAGAGAGAGAAAGAGAGAGAGAGAGAGAGAGAGAGAGAGAGAGAGAGAGAGAGAGAGAGAGAGAGAGAGAGAGAGAGAGAGAGAGAGCGCCCCTTCCCCTGCCAAGTCTGTCTGCACCCCCCTCCCCCGCCCGTCTCCCGTTACCTTTCCTCTCGCCTCCCTATGGCTTCTGGACGAGGCCGTAAGAGGTTCTTCCCTCAACAACACGGGGCGTGAAGTGCTCCGACCTTCCTTCCATTGCATCACTGAATCACGGTCTCTCTCTCTCTCTCTCTCTCTCTCTCTCTCTCTCTCTCTCTCTCTCTCTCTCAGACACACAGACTCCCTCTCTCTCCCTTTCTTTATTTTTTTTCGTCATTCTTCTTCTATATCTCTTCTCCCCCCTTCCCTTCCCCATCCTAACCATTCCACGGAGGAACAATACAAGATAACACAGATTATACCAAGATTATATATTATATATTATATATATATTATATTATACACACACACACACACACACACACACATACACACACACATTTGCTACAGGCATCAAATTACGTTTCTTAGCCACCTGTACTTTCCTTTTTGGCATTCCCTTTTGTGTTTTTGTTTCAATTTGGTTCCCTTCGTTTTTTTGTTGTTGTTTTTTCTCCATATTTTACGCAAAGGCTGTCACAGTTCATCTCAAGTGACATGTTGATGTGATCAGATTGTATCACTGTATTGTTTTATCTAACTTTGCGTACGTACATTTGGTTGGATTTTGCGTTAGGTAAATCAGCTGCATAACCTGCATCGGTTGTACTTGAATTTATCTTTTATTACCATTTTCCTTTTTTTTTTAATATAATCTTGTTTACTAATTGGCAACAGTAGGTTAACCTTTTCGCGTTTTTGTAACATCTTGTGTCGTTCTTTTACTTTCGCCTCCGACCTTTTTTGTTTTAACCCGTTAATTAACGACGGATTACGTGTTTTTTCGTCATACATGACACAGGAGCTCTTGCCTGACAATGGGCGTTATGACGTTCGGGGATTTTGGATCACTATGTTATTTTATTGTGCTATGAGTAATAAGTGAGTGATGCTGACAATTGCAGTCATAATTATCATAACTGCCGTAATATTAATGTCTTACGTATGCAGGTGGTTAGTTCTCTTATGTTAGAGGTAGTTTACCGTTTTGTTGTCTTTTATGCTTTCACCCGAGCCTATTAATATAATTTTGCTTTATCTTGTATATCTTAAAAGTCACTACATCTTTTAATATTTCATTTCGTGTTGTTTTAGATTTATGTATTTCCTAATGTGATCAACTGTGTTTTTATTCAGCATAACTTATTGTATATATGTATATATGTATATATGTATATATATATTTTTTTTTTCTTTTTTTTTGAGGGACCAAACTGGGCCCAGTTCTAAGCCGCCTATCGGGGTTCCTTGTGCTCACAGAACCCTTACACCCCCCCCCCCCCCACCTTTACTCGTAAGATAGGCAGACTAACAAAGAAACATCTACAAACATAACGTACATACACGTACCGACACACACACACATGCTACCGCAAAGCACAAGAAATAATAAAATAAATAATAATAGCTAATGAAAAAAAACGTGTTTGTGTGTGTGTGTGTGTGTGTGTGTGTGTGTGTGTGTGTGTGTGTGTGTGTGTGTGTGTGTGTGTGTGTACAGGAGCGAGCGTCCACTGTGCATGTCTGTCAGTATGTAAGCGTGATCTTCAGGTAATACATAGCTCAAATGTATGTATGTGTATAAATATATTTATGTACATATGTTTGTTTGTATGCATTTATGCATGTGCACGCGCGTAGGTGTCAAGCAACCCCCGCACACAAACATAACCCCCCCCCCTCCTCCCTATGTGTACCTTCTCTCCTGAACTTTGAATGAACTGGCGTTTGCAATTGCAAATGTGAGAGGACGCGGGTTCGGAGTTGTCAACACTGCCGCCCCTCGTGGCTTAACGTGGGGTTTTGGACGAAGAAGGGTGAGGAGAGGGGAGAGGGGAGAGGGGAGAGGGGAGAGAGGAAGGGGGAGGGGGGAGTAGGATGTGAAGGAGAGGATAGGGGAGGGAAAGGAAGGGAGGAGGGGAGAGGAGAGAGGGGAGAGGGTATGGGAGGGAAGGGGAGAGGGGAGTGGGGTGGGATGTGAAGGAGGGGATATGGGAGGGAAGGGGAGAGGGGAAGAGGGAAGGGAGGAGGGGCAGAGGGAAGGGAGAGGTGGGTATGGAGAAAGGGATGTGAAGGGGATGAGATGGGAGTAGAAGGAAGGTGAAGGAAGGGAAGGGAAGTAAGAGATAAGTAAAAAGAAAAGAGGGGGAAGGAGGGGAGGGGAAGAGGCAAAGAGTTGGCAAGGGAAAGGAATCAGATGAGAAATGGAAAACAAAAAAGGGAAGGGAAAGGAAGGGGAAACACGGGAAGGATCGAAATGGGAATGGATGGGAAGATAATACGGGAAAAGGCTACGGAAAGATAAGGGAGGAAAGGGAGGAAGGAGGAGGCGGAGGAATGGGAAAAAAGAACACCAAATGAAAAAGGAAAGGGAAGGAAGAAAGGGAAATTCTCTCCCTCTCCCTCTCCACCCATCCATCCCCCCCCCCCTCCCTATCCAAGCAAGAAGCCCAGAAGCCCCTCCGAAGTCCAGCAAAGAACCGCCCCCTCTTCCCAATCCCTCCCAGTCCCCCCCCCCCCCCCAATCCCAAAGGCCCCGAGAGAGGCGACGAGAGTCCCATTATCCCGGCGAGGAAAATCAATTCTTAGCCCCGGCCACCTCCGACGGGGAGGGATAGATGCATGGATACACGCCCGTATGCGAGGACCGGCGACGCTTATCACGATGACTAATGATGATAACAATGGTGGGCTGATGGCGGCGGTGATGATAGTAATAATGGTAATAATAGTAATGATAATAACAATAACCATTCATAATTCATATACATATAGACCTTATGTACGAATATTCTTCTCTCATCATTTGAAAAAAAAAACAAAAAAACTTAAAAACCAATCAACCAATGCCCCCCCCCCCCCCTTAAAAAAAAAATCTTCCCCACGCCCACTTTCTTACCCTCCCCCCACCCACCCACCCACCCACCCCACATCCCTCCCTCCTCCGCCGTTAGAGCGAAGCAACACACGCCCCCCCCCCACCCCCACCCCCCGACGACCTCATGTAGGTAGGCGTGGCCGAAGCAAGCAAGTAAGTAAGTAAGTGAGTGCCACCGAGCCCAGCCCAGCCGAGCCGAGCCGGGCCAAACGGGTGCCACGGGCTGGTTCGGTTTGGCCCGCCTTACTTTGCCTTGCCACTGCGGCACCACCACTGCGGCACGCACGGAGAGGGAGGGAGGGAGGGGGGGGAGGTGGAAGAGGTGGTGGTGGTTCAGGAGGAGGGGAGGGGAGGAAAAGGGGGAGGAGGAGGGGGAGGAAAAGGGGGAGGAGGAGGAGGAGGAGGAGGGAGGAAAAGGAGGAGGAGGGAGGAAAGGGAGGAGGTGGAGGGGGAAGAGGGAGGAGGAGGTAGGGGAGGGGGAAGAGAGAGGAAAAGGAGGAGGTGGTGGAGGGGGAAGAGGGAGGAAAAGGAAGAGGAGGTGGGGTGGGGGGTCGGGGAGGAAGAAGGAGAAGGAGGAGAAGGAGGAGGAGGAGGAGGAGGAGGAGGAGGAGGGAGGAGGAGGGAGGAGCGCCAGAGTGCCTGCCTTGCCTGCCTGGACTGTCCTGCCTCCAGTGCCAGCTCCACCACGCCACACGCCACCACAACCACACGCGCTGCGCCGCCGTGTGGGAAAAGGCGTGTCTCCCTCCCTCTAACCCCCCCCCCTTCTCTCTCTCCCTCTACCCCTCCCCCCCTCTCTCCCTCTTTGATAGGATTTACAGCTGTATGTGTCTAGAATTCAATCATAAAGAAACAGATATGTACACACACACACACGCGCGCGCGCATGTTACCTCCTGCACATATACACATGGAAGGTCAAATAATTGAAGAGAGAAAGAGTAGAGAGATAGAGAGATAGATAGAGAGCGATATTGAGAAAAAGGAAGAAAGAAAGAGAGCGATATTGAGAGAGAGAGAGAGAGAGAGAGAGAGAGAGAGAGAGAGAGAGAGAGAGAGAGAGAGAGAGAGAGAGAGAGAGAGAGAGACAGCGATATTAAGAGAGAGAGAGAGCTAGCGATAGAGCGATATTGAGAAAAAGAGAGAGAGAGAGAGAGCGAGAGCGCACGCAAGCCAGCGGACTACAACAAGCAAGCCGGGAGGGAGGCGAGGTCCGTCCACACACACACACACACACACACACACACACACACACACACACACACACACACACACACACACACACACACACACACACACACACACACACACACACACACACACACACACACACACCGGCCGTGTTTGATCAAGTCAGCCCGGCAAACACACCTCCCATGTTTACTCCACGTGTGTGTCAACCTTCCCACCGCCACTAAGGAGGATTTGCCCCGGATTTTGCGGCGCCCTCTCGAATATTGATACTCCTACACCTACTACTGCAGCACCCGTCCTTCCTCCCTCACCCCTACCCCTCCTCCTCTTCTTCCTCTTCCTTTTCCTCTTTGCTCCTTTCATCCTGCTGCTGTTGCTCCTGTTCGTTCGTTTGTTCGTTCCTTCTTCTTCTTCTTCTTCTTCTTCTTCTTCTTCTTCTTCTTCTTCTTCCTCCTCTCTCTCCTCCTATTCCTACTCTAACTCCTATTTCTATTTCTTTTCTTCATCTCCTGATTCTATTTTTCTGATACCGGTTAAAACCAGGCCAGGGCACCCCCCCCCCTCCCCTCAAAAAATGAAATAAAAATCAAACGTATCAAGCTTGATGTAAAACGTACTAGGAAGGAGGGAGGGGGAGAGGGAGAGGGAGAGGGAGAGGAAGGGATAGATAGATAGATAGATAGATAGATAGAGGGAGAGACAGGGGGGGGGGGAGATAGAAGATAGGAGACGGGGAGAGAAAAAGAAAAGAAAAAAAGAAAATAAGAAAAGAGAGAAACCGCAACTACTAACCAAACTACCCGAACACCCAACATGGAACCACCACCAACAACAACAACAACAGCGGACCAACACTTTCCCTCGAAACCATAACCTAAGCCTAGACAATCCCCCCCCCCACTGCCACCACCCCACCCCAACGATCCGAAAAACCCTCAAATAAATAGTCATAAACTCATATAGGCCTACTCTCCCCAGTGTTGAAAAACAAAAACAAAAAAAAATTATATTCATAATATGATTTGTTTGCAATATCAATAACCTCACGCTTTGCAGAGGATAAAATTCAGCTTGCAACTGCTCCCATGCAAATTATCAATAATACACCAACGGAACAGAACCGTCTTGCGATACCCGTAAACAAACAAACAAACAAACAAACACACAAACATGAAAAAAGATAAAGACAAAACACGAAAAATAAGGTAAAGAAAAAATAATAAAAATAAAAATGCAATAACGTAAAAAATTGGGGGTAAAGAAATCATGCAACGGCGAATAAGACGGTAACGATTATCATAATAATTATACACCATGATCACCACGGTGTCATTAGCGTCATAGCCGTTACTGATAAAACGCTAATCGCTCACAAACATAAATAAGAGGAAAAGAGGGGAGAGGGGAGAGGGAAGAGAGAGATATGGGGGGAGAGGAGGGAGGAAAGGAGAGAGGAGAGAGGAGAGAGAAAAGAGGGGGGGGGGGGAGAGAGAGAAAAGAGGGGGGAGAGGAAAAGAGAAAAGAGGGGGGGAGAGGAGAGAGAAAAGAGGGAGTAGAGGAGAGAGAAAAGAGGGGGGGGGGGAGGGGGAGAGAGGAAGGGAAAGAGGAGAGGGAAATAGAAAGTGGAAGAGGGTGAGGGGAAGGGGAAGAACGAGAGGAAAGGAGAGAGAGGGGAGGGTTAAGAGGGAGGGGAGAGGGGAGGAGAGGTGCAGAAGGGGGAGAATGAGGAGAGGGGAGAGGAAGAATGGGGAAGAGGGGGGAGAGGAAGAATGGGGAAGAGGGGGAAGAGGGGGAAGAGGGGGAAGAGGGGGAAGAAGGGGAAGAGAGAGAGAGAGAGAGAGAGAGAGAGAGAGAGAGAGAGAGAGAGAGAGAGAGAGAGAGAGAGAGAGAGAGAGAGAGAGAGAGAGAGAGAGAGAGAGAAAAGACTAGGAGGGGGGGGGGCACAAAATTTGCATATCCATTTATTCAATGTCCTCTTCGTAAAAATATACGGCATTCAAAATTAGATTTCTTTTGTAAAGGGCTTTAAACTTGATGCTATAAACGCAGATTTATGCCTTATTTAAAACAGCCCTTCTCTGTAAAGATTTGCTTTTCGGTAAAATGTGATTATATATATATATATATATATATATATATATATATATATATATATATATATATATATATACATATATAAATATATATATATATATATATATATATATATATATATATAATGAAAAAAGTAAAATGAAATTATCTTAAACTTCCTATCACGTATCAAAAATCCTATCGACCCTGTCAAAAAATCTATATAAAAAAATTATAACGACAGCCTACAACAACAATCATAACACAACCAACAACAACAAAAACAACGACAACGACACGTGCACTTTGTTTACTACAGCCGTTACTACAACATTGCCAGGCAGCAGCACGAGGACCCGCCAGAATAGGGGTCGATGGAGCTCCGTACGGTACGGTACCAGTGCCCAGTTGTAAGTACACATATGGGCCACAATAGAGGAAAACCTTTTTTTCCTTCCTCCTCCTCCCTCTACGCCCTTTTAACGCCCACACGCCTCGCCCGCCCGCCCGCACGTCCGCACGAAGGCCCATTCCAGTCTTCCCTCTGGAGGAGGTCAAGTGGCAGAAGCCCCCCCCAGCTGATCTCTCCTTCGCCGGCCGCGTGTCACACGCTCTCACTCAAGGTTCGAGGCGAGTCAACAATTCCCTACTCTTACTCTTACTCATACTCTTCCTCTTCCTCTTCTTCTTCTTCTTCTTCTTCCTCTTTATTCTTTGTCGTCGTACCATTCTGTACTTTTTTCCTCTTTTATAATTTTTCCTATTTTTCCTGTTCCTCCTCTTTCTTTCTTCACCCCGTCTCTTCCTCTTCTTTCCCCTTCCTTACTCCTCCTCCTCCTCCTTCTTTCTCTCTCTCTTTCTCTACTCTACCCTCCTTCTTTCTCTTTTCTCTATTGGTTCCCTCTTTTATCTATACTTGATCCCTTTTCCTCACTCATGCAAATCCTTTCCGTTCACTACTTCTCTTCTCTTCTCTCTCTCTCTCTCTCTCTTTTTCCTAACGGCTTCCTCTTCCTACTCCTTTCTTCTTTACTTTCTTTAAAATTAATTTCACTCCTCTATTTCCCCTCTTCTTCTTGTTCTTCTTCCTTCTTCCTTCCCCCTTCCTCTTTTCTTCCTCCTCGCGTGTCTTAGCAAGCGTACGTGACAGTCAGCCAGGAAGCCTTGTATTGCCCCCCCCCCCCCCCCCCCCCCCCCCCCCCCCCCCCCCCCCCCCCCCCCCCCCCCCCCCCCCCCCCCCCCCCCCCCCCCCCCCCCCCCCCCCCCCCCCCCCCCCCCCCCCCCCCCCCCCCCCCCTCCCTCCCCCCCCCCCCCCCTCTCTCTCTCTCTCTCTCTCTCTCTCTCTCTCTCTCTCTCTCTCTCTCTCTCTCTCTCTCTCTCTCTCTCTCTCTCTCTCTCTCTCTCTCTCTCTCACCGATCACCACAACATATTTCTCCGTTAGTGAGATCTATCCACATCCTTCCTTATCGCAACTCCACTTCAGACCATCCACCAGCCTCTCTATCCACACGAAAACAATAGACCATCCTCTTCTCCTCCTCCCACCCCCCCCCCCCCCCCCCCCCCCTCATCTTCGTTATTGGCTGTCTCTTCCTCCTCCTCCTCCCCCCACCCCACCCCACCCCACCCCACCCCAACCCCCAACCCCCAATAGTACAGTTTAGCCGCCAGCCTTGTTGCTAGTGTAATGAATGGCTTTCTCCTCCCCTTGTGACCTGGCCTGTACTAGCCTGTAGATCAGTGGATTACCTTACTCTTTCCCCTCTTAATTTCTCCCCTCTCTCCAAGTCTCCTTTTCTTCTCTCTTTTCCGTCTTTTTTTCATGCTCTTTCTTTTTTTTCCTTTCTACCCCCTTCTCTAACTCTTCTTTTCTTTTCTCTTCTCAATTTCTCTTTTTAATCTTTCTTTCTTTCTTATTCTCTCTCTTCCTTTCTCTTACCCTTCTCACATTTTCTCTCTCCCTTTTTCCCCTTTGCTCTCTCCCCTTTTCGTATCCTCATCTTCGTCACTTCGTCACTCCCCTCCCCTCGTTATTTTCCTCTCTTCTTTCCCCTCTTCATTACCCCGCATCTTCCCCTCTTCTCCGCCTTCCATTCCCCCATTCTCCCTTCTTCCTCTTATTTCTCCCTTTTCTTCCTCTCTTCTACCCCCTCCTTCCCCTCTATTCCCCCTCCATCTCCCCTCTTCTTCTCCCTCCCTTCATCTTCACCTCCCTCCTCCCCCTCCCCCTCCCAGGATATCACTCGGGGCTACGATTCCGTTCAGCAATCTCTCCTCGAAAACAAGATGGAGAGGGGAAATTCGATAGAAGAATGGAAAGGGGAAGGGGAAGGAAGGGGATACCGAGCGAAGGGGCTAATCGGAAAGGGAGGGAAATTGATGGGAGGGAAGGGAAGGGGAAAAGTAAAGAAAAGTCAAGGGGCGAGGAGACGAGAAGGGAGGAAAGGAGAGGAGTGGAGTGGAGTGGAGTGGATAGAAGTGGAAAAGAGAGGATGTGAGAGGAGAGGAGAGGAGAGGAATGGATAGAAGTGGGAAAGAGAGGAGAGGAGAGGAGAGGAGAGGAGAGGAGAGGAGAGGAGAGGAGAGGAGAGGAGAGGAGAGGAGAGGAGAGGAGAGGAGAGGAGAGGAGAGAAAAGCGAAGCGAGGTGAACGACTTGAGAGGGAAGGGGAGGAGGGAGAGAGGGAGAAGGGGGGGGGAGAGAGAGAGAGAGAGTAGCGAAAGAGAGAGAGAGTAGCGAAAGAGATCGAGCGAGAGAGAGAAAAAGAGATCGAGAGATCGAGAGAGATCGAGCGAGAGAAAGAAAAAGAGATAGAGAGATAGAGAGATCGAGAGAGAGAGCAGAGAGCAGAGAAAGAGATCAAGCGAGAGAAAGAGAGAGAGCCCACACGCACAAAAACATAATTAAACCAAACATGATAAAGCTGAAAGTGTCAACCGAAACAAGA
>BOPN01002172.1:132500-142500 GCA_017312705.2 Penaeus japonicus
AAGTCAGCCAGACAAGTCTACCAGTCAGTCAGCCAAGTCAGTCAGTCAGTCAGCCAGCCAGCCAAGTCAATCAGCCAGCCAGACCATGACGCATGTACTTCATTAATAATGGCGACTCCGGAATAACATTTACCAACGAAACAACGCATGAGGCGACGACGACGACCCAGAACGACTTCTTTAGGGAATGAAGTGTCGCTTGTCAAATCTCTTTGGATTTTCAAAAAAAAAAAAAAAAATCTCTTGCGAAAGAACCGAACTACTTGCCTCCTTGCTTGCTTGCTTGCAATATCAACAAACCAACCTCCCCCGTGCGCTGCAATATCCAACGAAGGGTCTATAAAATGTATGAATAATTAGCACGTTCCTCCCCCCACCCCCCCAACCCGTCACCCCCAAAAAAAAGAAAACAATACCCCGACCCAGACCCCACCATCCCACCAAACAAAAGAAGCAAACAAGCACTCCCCCAACCCTAACTCCCTCCCCCTCCAACCCTACCCCCTCCCCTCTCCCTTCCTCCTCCAACCCTAACCCCTCACCTCCTCCTCCAACCCTACCCCCTCCCCTTCCCTCCTCCTCCAACCCTACCCCTTCCCACCCACCCCTATCCCCAACTCCCTCCCCTCCCCCTCTCCCTACCCCTCCCCTTCCAACTCCCTCTCCCTCCAACCCCAGCATCCCCCCCCTCCCCTCCCACCCCCTCTCCCCCTAAAAGAACAAGCTCCAACACGTTAGCAGCGACGACGACGACGAAGAAAGGAGCTGAACACAGAACAGGCGACACACACACTACATCGAGGTAAAGGTTGCCTTCCATTCTGCGATCGCGTTTAATCATCCATTCGGGGTGAACAAACTGAGGCGGAGGGGGAGGGGGGTAGGGGGTAGGAGGGAAGGAGAGAAAGAGAGAGACCAAAGGGGTAGGAGGGAGGGAGGAGAGGAGGGAGGAAGAGAGAAGGAGTGGAAGGAGGGAAGGAGGAAGAAGGAAGGAAGGAAGGGTGAGAGAGAGAGAAAAAAAAAGAGAGAGAGAAAAAGAGAGCGAGAGAGAGAGAGAGAGAGAGAGAGAGAGAGAGAGAGAGAGAGAGAGAGAGAGAAAGAGAGAAAGAAAGAGAGAAAGAAAGAGAGAAAGAAAGAAAGAAAGAAAGAAAAAGAGAAAGAGAGAGAGAGAGAGAGAGAGAGAGAGAGAGAGAGAGAGAGAGAGAAAGAAAGAGAGAGAGAAAGAAAGAGAGAGAGAGGAAGAGAGAAGGAGCAAGAAAGCAAGAAGGCAAAGAAGTGGGAAGGTAAGTCACAAGCAGATCCCAATGCCTTGAACCCCGTCCCTTATCTTAAACCCAATGTCTCAATCGCAGCTTTTGTCGCCTGCTGCCCACACCTGCTGCCCCCCCCCCCCACCCCCACCCACCCCACCCCACCCGAGATGTTTACTTGCCTTGAGCTTTCTACGCCGTAACGTAAGTCAAAGCAGCTCAAACAAGCGAGGTTATAACAGGCAGGATGGGGTCCGGGGGTGGAGGTGGGTGGGTGGGGGGCACTTATGTCAACCTCTCGCCCCCCCCCCCTTTCTAGTTGTCAAGTTATCGGCATTATTATCATTAATAACACCGAAAGCCGAGGTTCCCACATGCTTTATCTAAGTCCGGGGATTATCACCTTATTGGCTAGGCTTACTTGCCACGCTCTCTGGGGGATTGGATAGGAGGGGGGGGGGGGGCTAGGCTTAACATATTTTTTTTTAGTCCAGCTTTTAGCTACTGTTCTATTTGCGGTCTTTGTTAATATGTTATCTACTATTGAAGGCAAAATTGCAGTGTAAACAAATACGAGAAGCTGGGCGGCCGAGAGCGCCCAGGGCTGAGTCTGGGCAGTGAAACCGGGGCTCAAGACACACTCTAAGGCGACCCGAGACTACGCGAAGACTTATATGCTTGCTAGATATCGGTCAAGCACGAGAATGCAGCGTCACTGCCCTTGACGCTCATGTTGATTCCGTCTCGTCTCATCCTATCTTATCTTATCCTATCCTATTCTTTCCTATCCCGATCCAACTCTATCCTATTCCATTGCATCCTATCTCATTTCTCGTTTCGTATCCTCCTACCCCGTCCTATGCTATGATATGCTATCCTATCATTTCCTATTCCATCCCTGTCCATTTTAGTGCCAGTACCAGTGCCAGTGTCAGTACAAGCACACATGCCAATGTCAGCTAAGATCTCGCCCCCCGTCCCCCTCCCCACGCCCCCCAGTGCTGGCTGGCTGGCTGGCTGGCTGCCTCGCTGTGGATGTCGTTCCAGCGATTGCCTGTCTTATTATGTTTCATGCAGGAGGTTGAATTATGCAGAGCAAGCATTCACTTATCTTGTCTGCCTCTCGCTCTCTTGCTCTTTCGCTCTCTCCCTCTCTCTCTTACTCTCTCTTACTTTCTCTCTCTCTCTCTCTCTCTTTCTCTCTCTCTCTCTCTCTCTCTCTCTCTCTCTCTCTCTCTCTTTCTTGCTCTCTCGTTCTCCCTCTCTCTCTCACACACACGCACGCGCGTACGAAAGATTCACACGTTACGCCACACAGAACGTCGACTCCACTATGACCGACCCCCCCCCACCCCCCCCCACAAAAAAAAAAAAAAACGAGGGGGAAGTGAAAAAAAAGAGTAAAATTCTCGAGTTTCAGACGTGAAGAGCAAGAGCGAGCCTCACGCCACGCCCCTCCGAACGACATTTGCCGAGTCCCTATGTAAGGTATCTGCCGCCCGCCCGCCGACACTCCTACGACTTCGCTTCGGGATCGACATACTTAAGTCTTCGTGGTCGCTTTTGTTCTTCTTTCTCTCTCTCGCTATCTCTTCTTCTTCTTCTCTCTCGCTATTTCTTCTTCTTCTTCTTCTTCTTCTTCTTCTCTCTCGCTATCTCTTCTTCTTCTTCTTCCTTCTCTCTCGCTATCTCTTTTTCTTCTTCTTCTTCTTCCTTCTCTCTCGCTATCTCTTCTTCTTCTTCTTCTTCTCTCTCTCTCGCTATTTTTCTTCTTCTTCTTCCTTCTCTCTCGCTATTTTCCTTCTTCTTCTTCTCCTCTATATCTTCCTTTCCGTCATCCTCCCCTTTTATTGTGTCATATCTCAACCTACTTCTTTCTACTTTTACAATCACGCTTCCTTTTCCTCATTCTTCCTTCTATTTCTTTCTTTCTTCCTTTCTCCATCATCTCCTTTCCCCTTTTCACATCACTCATCCTACATCCGTTCCTCTTCCTCCTCCTCCTCCTCATCATCATCATCGTCTTCCTCCTCCTCATCATCATTTTCATCATCGTCATCGTCATCATCATCATCATCATCATCATCTTCCTCTCATCATCCTTTTTTCTTCTTGTTCCTTTCTTTTACCCCCACAATCTCCCCCTCCCCTCCCCTCCTTTCTCTCTCACCTCTAGCCATGACCTCTCTTTCTGATCATGGCCTTTGTTAACAACAACAAAACCAACTGCAACAGCAACACCACCAACACCAACATTAACAATTCCTCCTCCTTTTGCCTTACTTTCCTCCCACGGCTGTCAGTCAAATGATGACCCACCAAAGGTTAAAGACATAAACAAACCCTTCCAGAACATCTCATCCTCATCTCTACCCCCCACCCCACCCCACCCTACCCCCCGTACCCAATCACACCTGATGCTCCCCTTCCCCCTCCCCTATCTCCCTACCCATACGCTCCAATCACTACCCCCTCCCCCCCTCACCAGACCCTATCACCCTATACAACCTTCCCATGACGTCCCATTCCTAACCCCACCTCCCCCTCCAGCCTCTTCATGCCCCCCACCTATACCTTCCCCTTCCTCCCCTGCCCTGCCCCTCCTATACCTTCCCCTTCCTCCCCTGCTTCCCCCCCTCCCTCCATCCCCTGCCCCTTCCCTGCCCCCCCCCCCCTCCCCTTCTACACAGCGAACAACGCCTCTGAAAGGTGATATGACACCAGAGGGCCATGACACCTGCGACCAGTGCCATGACCCGAGTATCGTGTGGCGGCCAACAACAGGGAAAGAATTTTGTGATTTATACGTTCGATTCCAGCGCGCGCGTGTGTATGTGTGTGTGTGTGTGAAAGAGAAAGTGAGAGAAAGAGAAAGAAAAAAAAGGAAAAAAGAAAGAAAGAAAGAAGGAAAGAGAGAAGAGAAAGTGAGAGAAAGTGAGAGAAAGAAAAGGAAAAAAGAAAGAAAGAAAGAAAGAAGGAATGTGAGAAGAGAAAGTGAGAAAGAGAAAAAAAAAAGGAAAATAAATAAAGAAAGAAAGAAAGAGAGAGAATCCAAGATCTTTATCTTAAATCTTAGTGACTGATAGATTCTCTCATTAATCACAAATTAATCAGATAAAATGCTTCCTCATTAAAGTCCTCTATGAGCGAAAACAACAGACTGGCTATTCAGACCGTGCGGACTCCACGAAAACAAAATAACAGGAACGAAACTAAGAGAAAACTGAAAACATCACAATTAAAGTAAAAGACACTCCCCATGAGGTCATACAGCTCCGCCCACCTTTAAAGAAACAAATAAACAAAGACTACAACTTCCAAGAGAAAAACAAGCAAGCAACGAATCCCCCTCCCCACAAACTATAAGAAAAAACAACACAAAGCACGAAATATGTCCATTTGCTTGCTTGCTTGCTTGCTTGTTTGCCGTGTGGGTGGAAGGTGACGGCCATCTCCTATGGGCCACAGCTAAGAGTCCCCCCTCTCTCTCCCCCTCCACCTCCCCCCTCCCCTCTTGCCCTCGGGCTGTGATCTCGCCTGCCATGGAATATTCATGAACCCGCAGTCGGTCTGGCTCTGCCTCTCCCTGCTGTGCGTATTCACACGTACGTACGTATGTATTCACACACACACACACACACACACACGCACACACACACACACACGTTAGTACATAATAAATACACACACACATACATACACAGGTGGCTACACAGCATAACAAAACCACGAACGCACATTAAGCCCAATCGCAAAAAAAACAAACAAGGAACAAACCCACAAAACGAAGCTAACACTCCCCCCCACCCCCTTCTTCAAAAAAATCCACCATACAATACCATCCCGAAAAAATATATATATATATATAACGCAAATAAAAACCATCCGTTGGCATCCGGTCGCGTGGCAGGAACCAAGGGAGGCGGGGCTGGGTATAGGACCTCTGACCTCCCCCCCCCCTTTCCTCCTTTCTTACCCCCCCCCCCTCTTCCTCCCGTCGTCTCTCTCTCTCTCTCTCTCTCTCTCTCTTTCTCTCTCTCTCTCTCCTTCCACCATATTCTTCTCTTCGTCAACCTTCTCCTGCTCTTATGCATTCTTATCCTATCCTTCCATCCTCCTCTCCCTATCATATCCTTTACTTCCTTCTGTCCCTCTTCTCTCCTACTTCTCCCCCTCCACTTCTCCCCCTCCTCCTCCTCCGTCACCTTTCGTTTTCCTTTCCTCCTCCATCCCCGTTGCTTTCCCTCCCTCCGCCCCTTCTCCTTCCACCATCCTCCTCCTCCTCCTCCGTCACCTTTCGTTTTCCTTTCCTCCTCCATCCCCCGTTGCTTTCCCTCCACCCCTTCTCCTTCCACCATCCACCTCCTCTTTTACTTCTCCTCCTCCTCTCCCACCCCCATCCCTTCCCCCTTCCCCTCTCCCACCCCCATTCCTTCTCCCTTCCCCTCTCCCACCCCCATCCCTTCTCCCTTCCCCTCTCTTTCTCCCTCCCCCATCCCTTCCCCCTTCTCCTCTCCCACCCCCTTCCCCCTATCCCATCCCCACCCCTTCCCTGCGACCCAGCCACTTTCTGTCCTTCAGCCCCGGTAATCCGAGCTTGCCGTGTCACCTGCCCGTCCCTCCTCCTATCCCCTTATCCCCTACCCCTTCCCCTGCCCCAACCTCCCTCTCCCTACCTCTACCCATCTCCTCCTCTCCTCCTTACCCAATCTCCCTACCCCTTCCCCTGCCCCAACCTCCCCCTTTCGAAATACATCTCGGAAAATACATCTGTTGTAGTTTACCCCCTCCTTATATCCCTACCCCTACCCCTACCCCTACCCCCCAGTCGACACAGACCTCAACTCCCACAAGCCAATCCTTGCCTCAGATCCGTATCGCGGCTCAGGTCTTTTGCCATGGCGTTGATTCTCCTTTTGCCTTTTGTTCAGTTCGTTTTTTTTTTCTTTTCTTTTTACTGTCCCTGTCGCCCTCCTCCTTTCTTCTTCTTCTTCTCCTCCTCCTCTTCCCCCATCTTCCTATTTCTTTTTCTCCTTCTCCTCCTCTTCCAGGTGTATGGAGGTATTCTTCATTCACGCTATGACTGTCTGTATCTTTCCCTCTGAATGAGAATGAGAATGAGAATGAGAGAGATAGAGAGAGAGAAAGAGAGAGAGAGAGAATTATAAAGCGAAAAAAGCCACAGAGAAAGAGTACGAAAGGCGGGGGTGAGGACACAGAAAAGAGAGCAAATATCAGAAGGTGGAGGAAGGGAGAGGGAAGATAAGAAGGGAGATGCGAGGACTGGGAGTGCTTGGCTGTGAAGAGAAGAGAAGAGAAGAGAAGAGAAGAGAAGAGAAGAGAAGAGAAGAGAAGAGAAGAGAAGAGAAGAGAAGAGAAGAGAAGAGAAGAGAAGAGAAGAGAAAAAAGAAAAGAAAATAAAAGAAAAGAAAATAAAAGAAAAGAAAATAAAAGAAAAGAAAAGAAAAGAGAGAAGAGAGAGAGGAAAGAGAGAAGAGAGAAGAGAGAGAGGAGAGAAGAGAAGAGGTGGGAGGGAGAGAAAACCTTGGAAAAGTCACTCATCGCAAAGTTATGACGACTTAGGTAGACAAAATCCGCTCACTTGATGCAATTCTGCCTTTTTTATATTCTGCGTTGCTGGCTGCTGCTGCTGATGATGACGATGCTTGCTTGCTTGGTTGCTTGCTCGCTCTCGCTATCTCATTCTCTCTCTCTCTCTCTCTCTCTCTCTCTCTTCCTCCCTTTCCACTACCAATCTCCCTTCCTCACTCTCCCCTCTTTCTCTCCCTTCCTCCATCTCTTACCCCACTATCGCTCCCTCCTTTCCTCCCTCTTTCCCGTTCTCCATCCCCCGCCCCCTCTCTGTTACCCTTCCTCCATCTCCCTCCCCTTCCCCCTCCCCCTACCCCTACATCCACCATACCATCTGGAAACCAATAACGCCCGTCCCATTTGACCTCTGTCCCTTTTTAACCCATCCCCCTACGCCAACCCACCCTCTTACCCACCCTATTACCCACTCCCCCCCACCCTCTTACTCAACCCACCCCCCACTCGAACCCACCCTCCAACCCAACCCATTCCCACCCCAACCCAACCCACTCTCCTACCCACCCTCTTACCAGCACCCACCCCCCACCCCAACCCTACCTCCCCCCCAACCCGAACCCACCCTCTTACTCAACCCACCCTCCTACCCTCCTACCCACCACCTACCCACCCACCCACGCAATATCATCACCGCCACCATCATCGTTTCAGAACGGTCGGCCGGTCGCGTCTCGGCAACAGTTCTCGGCACTACATGGAAGAGGGAACTTGTCGCTCCTGAATGAAGGGAGGAGGCATCTAGGCATGGAGACATCGAGATATCTAGATATCGAGGCATCTAGGCATGGAGACATCTAGGAATCGTAGACATCGAGGCATCTAGACATCGAGACATCTTAGACATCGTAGACATCGAGGCATCTAGACATCGAAATATCTAGACATCGAGGCATCGAGATATCTGAACATCGAGACATCTAGACATCGAGACATCAAGGCATTTCCTCCATCCTCACCTCCTCCCTCTTCTCCTACTACCCGCCATCCTCCTCGGCATTATTTCCTCTACTCTTTCCTTTCTTCCTTCTACTTTCCTTCACTACTTCTCTTATTACCTCTCCCCATTTTTCTCTGTCTTTCCCCCTTTTTCACATCATCTTTCTTACCTCCCTTTCCCTCTCTACCTCCACCCACTCCCCTTCCTTGCTCTCTAACGCCACCTCCCTCCTCCTCCACCTCCTGTTCCTTCCTTCCTTCCTTCTCTTCTTTCTTTCTTCTTCCTCCTCCCTCTTTCTTTTCTTCAGCTTCCTCTTCCACCTCCATCTCAACCTCCATCTCCTACCTCTTTTCCTCCCATTTCTCCCCCTCCCTTCCATCCACCCCTCCCCTCTTCCCCCCCCCCCAAAAAAAAAAAAAAAAGACACAAAAACCGGAAGACAGAAAACCCGCTGTCACCATCAACAACGACGATAATTACGAAATAAAAAGGAAGTCACTGCAACCCGCACACGATAATGGAGAGGGGGGGGGGCAGAGATGGAGGGAGGAAACAGGGAGAAGAGAGAGGAGGAAGGGGGAAGAGATGGGGGAGAAAGGAAGGACAGGGAGAAGAGATGGGGGAGGAAGGAGGGACAGGGGGAAGAAAGGGAGAAGAGGGGGGAGGAAGGAGGGACAGGGGGAAGAGGGGGGGGGGGAGGAGAAAGAAGAAAGGAGGAAGGAGGGAGGGAGAAGAGGGGGGAGGAAGGACGGAGGAAGAACGGAGAAGAGGGGAACAGGGGGGAGGAAGGAGGGAAGACGGACAGATAGAGAAACAAAGTGAAAAGTGAAGAAAAAAGAGGAGAGGAGAGGAGAGGAGAGAATTAAAGAAAAAAGAGGAGAGGAGAGGAGAGGAGAGAATTAAATAAAATAGAGAAAAGCAAAAAGAGGATTGAGGGAAAAAAAGAGATGAAAACAAACAAACACGCCCAGCAAATTACCTTCGTCAAAGTGTCCCATCAACAAGACTTCTTTTCCTCGACTTCCTCGCGTGACCCCCTCCCCTCACCCCTCCCCTCCCCCTCCTCCACTTATTACTCACCTGCTCGCGCTCTCCCCATCAACTCACCCCCTCTCCATCCACTTATTACTCACCTACTCGCAACCCCTCCAATTACCTCCCCTCCCCCCCAACCAAAGAACCTCCTCCCACCTAGTAACTCACCAGGTAGCACCCCCTCCCCATACCCCTACCCCAACCCACCCACCCCATATCTTCCTTACCTTCTCAACTCCCCCCCCCTACCACCACCACCAACCCCCTTATCCTTACCTGCCCCAATCACCACCATTACCCTTGCCCCCTCCAACCACCACCAACCCCCCTCCCCCTCCCCCCTCCAAACCCTCAACCCCCCCCTAAAAAAAAAAAAAAAAAAAATATTTAATTAATAATAATAATCCCGACCTGCAACAAACAAACACAAACACTCAAACTCACCTGCTTGCAATAGCGCAGGATGTCCACCTTGTCCTTGAGGCAGGTGACCTTTGAGTTCGCGTCCGTCAGCCATCGCCCGGTCTCCGTCATGTACTGCGCGTAGTACTGGTTGCGGCCGGCGCACACCATCGCCACCTGCGGCTCGAAGCGCGGCGCCGCCTCTCCCGCCGTCACGCCGCTCTGCGAAGGGAAAGAGAAAGAATGGTTAGAATTAAGGTAACGTTTCAGGGTAATTGTCATGGTAATTGCAATGGTAATAGTGATGATAATTGTGATGGTGGTTGTGGTAGAAATGGTTATTGTAGCAGTGATAGCAGTGATAATAATAATAATAATAATAATAATAATAATAATAATAATAATAATAATAACAACAACAAAAATAATAATAATAATAACAACAATAATAATATGACGGAGAAAATGATGAATATGATGATGATAATAAAAATGACGATGATAATGAGAAAGGATTAATAATCAATGCTGAATAATAAACCCAAATCACGACACACGGCGCTCTTCAAATACACCACAAACACACAACAACAACAACAACAACAACAACAAAGCCAAACACGAGAAGGAACTGCGGCCACGGAACAATATATGCAGATACAATAAAAAAAAAAAAATAATAATAACAAAGAATAAAAACACGGACACACATTCCCCCCCCCCCTTCAACACACACAAAAACAAAAACAATAACAAAAGAAGGTTC
>BOPN01002172.1:150000-167500 GCA_017312705.2 Penaeus japonicus
ATCCGCACTCTCTCCGTTCGGTTCCTTCTCTCCAGCCGCCCCTTCCTGTCCGTCCCTCCGTCCTTTCATTCATTCATTCATTCGTTCGTTCGTTCGTTCCAACTCCTCCACACTTCTTCTTCTTCTATATCTTCCTCCTCTTTACTTTTACTTCTATGCTCTTCCCTGCTTCCTTTTCGTCCTCCTGTTCTTCCTCCTCCTTTCTTCCTTTTTATTCTCCCCTACTTTTTGTTCTTCTCCCTCTTACTTTTCTTCCTTATCACGTATCCATCCCTCTTTATTCCCCCTTATTATTCGCCGTTATCCTTCCCTTCTTATTCCTCATCATCCACTCTTATCCATCTCTTTATATCCCTCACCATCCACCTCTTCTCCCTCACTATCCACCTTTGATCCACCCTCTCCATTTCCTTTTATTCCATCATCACATCACCTCCTCTGCCTCTTCCTCCTCCTTCTCCCCCTCTCCTTTTTTTCTAATTCTTCCTCTCTTCTTTTTCCTCTTGTTCGTCTTCGTCTTCGTCTACGTCTTTTTCCTAATCCCCGATCTTTGTTCGTAAGAAGAAGAAGAAGAAGAAAAAAAAATCTCAACAAGGCAAGGGTTCGAATGACGGGCGAGGAAATGAGGGGAAAGGAAATGAGGGAAGAGGGGAAAGACGAGAGAACAGAAAAAAAACTGTGAAAGACGAGCACGTGGATATGCTTTCTGTGTGTGTGTGTGTGTGTGTGTGTGTGTGTGTGTGTGTGTGTGTGTGTGTGTGTGTGTGTGTGTGTGTGTGTGTGTGTGTGTGTGTGTGTGTAAGTGTAGAGGTGGGGGGAAGATGGAAGAGGACGAGGAGGAAAAAGAGGATGCGGGAGGAGGAGGAAGAAAGGGAGGAAGTAGGATGATGAAAGAAGAAAGATAAAGAGAGGAAAGGAGGGAAAAGGAGAATGTAAGGGAAAACAAAATAAAACTAAAAGAGGGGCGGGGGAAGGAGCAAATGAAAAGAAAACAAATAATGATAAAAAAAATAAATAAAACAATAAAAGTGGGGACGAAAACGAAATGACAACACCTATACCATCATACCATCATCAACCCCCCCCTCCCTCCCCCCTACTCCTCCTTGCACCTCCTCCACCCCTCGACCCCTTCCTCATCTCTTTCTTTCTCTCTCTATCATCATCTCCTACTCTTCCTCCACCTCCACCTCCACCTCCACCTCCACCTCCTCCTCCTCCTCCTCCTCCTTCACCTCTTCCCTCCATCTCCATCTCCATCTCCATCTCCACCTCCTCCTCCCTCCTCCTCCTCCTTCCTCCCTTCCTCCTCCTCCATCTCCTCCCTGCCTGCCTCACCATCGCTGTCAAGGACTCAATCTCCTGGCTGAACATTTCAATATCCTATATCGAGTCCCGCGGCAGTGTGGGTTCCCAGCTGAGATAGGGAGGGAAGAGGGGGGGAATGGAGGGGGGAAGGGGAGGGAATTGAAGAAGGGAAGAGGGGGGAGGAGGGGGAGGGAGGAGGGGGAGGGAATAGAGGGGGGGAGGGAATTGAAGAATGGAGAGAGGGAGGAGAGAGGGAATGGAGAGAGGGAAGAGGGGGGGGAGGAGGAGGAGGAGGAGAAGGACAAAGAAAAAATGTTGGAGGGTGACATGTTTCTGACTTGGTTTCTGACTTGAAGAGGGAAATGCATAAATAAAGATGGAGCATAGGCGGAGAGGGTGGGGGGCGAGGAGGAAGTGGAGGATGGATAGAGAGAAAGAGAAAGAGAAAGAGAGGAAGAGAGAGAGAAAGAAAGAAAGAAAGAAAGAAAGAAAGAGAGAGAGATAAATAAAGAAAGAGAAATAGAGAGAGAAATAAAGAAATAGAGAAAGAAAAAAAAGAGAAACAAGAAGCCCCATCACGAAACCCACATCATCTTTATCTCCTCTCAACCCCCCCCACCCCCTCCCCCCACATCACACACACCCTACCTCCCACCTCCTCCCTTTCTCCCCCCTTCCCTCATGCAACCCGTAACCCAATTTCCGACGGCAGGAGCATGGCGTTGCGCTGAGAAGACAGACAGATGGCTGTCACTCGCCGGCGGTAACCAGATGGCAACATGGCAAGATGGCAAGATAGAGGGGAGAGGGGGATGGGGAGAGGGAGAGGAGAGGGGATGGGGAGAGGGAGAGGGGGATGGGGTGGAATGGGGAGAGGGGCTATGGAGGGTCAAAGAGTGGAGATGTGGTAAGAGGGTGGGAGATGGGGAGATGGGGAGAGGAAGAAGAGGGGATGGGGGAGGGGGGACATAAAGATGCATGTGAGAGAAAGGGAAAAGATAAAGAGAAAGATTTTATATATATATATATATATATATATATATATATATATATATTATATATATTATATATATTAGAGAGAGAGAGAGAGAGAGAGAGAGAGAGAGAGAGAGAGAGAGAGAGAGAGAGAGAGAGAGAGAGAGAGAGAGAGGGGGGGGGGGGGAGGGGGCGTCGTGACACGCACACGCACACAAAATACAAGCATACACACTCACATATTCATTCACATCTCCCCTAATTTTCAAATCTCATTCACTCATTCCCTGCCATGAGGTTTTTTAACGTCATGAGCTTCCGAAACCCACGCGTCCCGCTAACTAGACTAGATCATGCAATTCGATGGTTTCTTTCATCCAGAAATGCTGTGCATGTAGTTCAATAAGCATTATATTCAACAGCATTGATGAGATGATGATGGTGGTGATGATGATGAGACGACAAGGGCGCGGTATTAGTAGTAGTATTAGTGGTAGTGGTGGTGGTAGTAGTAGTAGTAGTAGTGGTGGTGGTGGTGGTGGTGGTAGTAGTAGTAATAGTAGTGGTAGTAATAGTAATAGTAGTAGTAGTAATAGTAATAGTAGTAGTAGTAGTAGTAGTAGTAGTAGTAATAGTAGTAGTAATAGTAATAGTAATAGTAGTAGTAATAGCAATAGTAGTAGTAATAGCAATAGTAGTAGTAATAGCAATAGTAGTAGTAATAGTAATAGTAGTAGTAGGCGTAGTAGGCGTAGTAGTAGTAGTAGTGTTGGCAGTGGTGAAAACGATACCGACAAACAAAATCATCCCGGGCAGAACGCATTAATCAAATGTGCAAATTCACACTCAAACGCTTTCCCTCCCTTCGTAATATCCATAACATCTCCCAACCTTACCCATCAAATAACGCTTTGCCCCTGCCCCTCCCCCTCTCCCCCTCTCCCTCTCCCTCTCCCTCTCCCCTCCAACATAAAATCGCCCACCATAAACCCATCTACCCCCCCCCCCCCATCTCCCTTCTTTCCCCTATAACAAGGGAAGAGAGATAGAGAGAGCGGAGGGAGGGAGAGAAGGGGAGGAGGAGAGAGAGTGAAAAGAGGGGAGAGGGAGATAGAGGAAGGGAGGGAAGGAGAGAGAGGGGGGGAAGGAGTAAGGGAGGGAAGGAGAGAGAGAGAGAGAGAGAGAGAGAGAGAGAGAGAGAGAGAGAGAGAGAGAGAGAGAGAGAGAGAGAGAGAGAGAGAGAGAGAGAGAGAGAGAGAGAGAGAGAGAGATAGAGAGAGAGAGAGAGAGAGAGAGGAGAGGGAACGCGAGAGGAGAGGAAAGCGAGGGCAGGAGAGAGGAACAAAGAGAAAAAAAAAGAAGGAAGAAAAGTCAGAAGAAGAAGAGGCTGTAAGAGGGGGAGGGGGGGGGGGGTTGCGGCCTCCCTCCTGCAGCCTTGCGCCTCTGTTCACCTCGAAGGTTATGAAGCAAACAAGATTACCATTATGGATGCAAATTATATCTACATGTGTCTCCATCTCATCTCTCTCCCATTCATCACATTTGCCTCGTCCCTTTTCTCTCTCTCTCTCTCTCTCTCTCTCTCTCTCTCTCTCTCTCTCTCTCTCTCTCTCTCTCTCTCTCTCTCTCTCTCTCTCTCATTCACCATCCTCCTCTCTCACATCCCATCACCTCGCAAAACACCTGCCCTCCAGATGTCACCATTGCCTCTCTCCTCCTCTCTCCCCTTCCCTCTCCTCCCCTCCTCTCCTTCCCTTCCCCTCCCCTCTCCTTCCCCTCTACTATCCCCTCCTTCCCTTCCCTCCCCTCTCCTCTTCTCTCCCCTCCTTCCTTCCCTTCCCTCTCCTCTCCCCTTCCTTCCCTCCCCTCCTCTCCTTCCCCTCCTCTCCTTCCCCTCCCCTCTCCCCCCCTCCTCTCCCTTCCCTCCTTCCCTCCCTCCCCTCCACCAAGAGATAACTCTGCAACATCGAGCAACAGGTTATTGAAGTGTACATGAATCAGCCGCAGATCATTCGAGATGACTTAAATGACAGCTGTGCTAGTCCTCTTCCCTTCCTCCTCCTCCTCCTCCTCCTTGCCTCTTACCTCCCTCCCTCTTCTCTTTTCACTTGCATCATCATCATCATCATCATCATCATCATCATCATCATCATCATCATCATCATCGGTTCCTTAGTCCTCTCCTCACCTTCATCCCCTTATTATTTTCCTCTCTTTCGTCTATCCCTATTCATTCCTTAGACTAATTTTTTTATCCTTCCCCCCCTCCTCCTTATCATCATCCCCATCGCATTCTTCTCTTAAATTACTGTCTGTGTGTGTGTGTGTGTGTGTGTGTGTGTGTGTGTGTGTGTGTGTGTGTGTGTGTGTGTGTGTGTGTGTGTGTGTGTGTGAGAGAGAGAGAGAGAGAGAGAGAGAGAGAGAGAGAGAGAGAGAGAGAGAGAGAGAGAGAGAGAGAGAGAGAGAGAGAGAGAGAGAGAGACTCAAATAATAATAATAATAATAATAATAATAATAATAATAATAATAATAATAAAGAAATAAGGAAAAGGAAAAAGGAAACTCAGCAAAAATGTTTAATATATATAGACAGTCATGTTATTCATTCCTTCCAGCCTCTTCCAACAGAAACTTGGTTAAAAAAAAAAAAAAAAAAAAAAAAAACGAAAATTATTCATAGAAACGTTTGTAAAAGTGGGGAGAGAGAGGGGAATGGGGGATGGAGAAAGGAAAGAGAGAGGAGAAAGGAAAAAGAGAGAGAGGGGATGAGACATTAAAGGAAAGAAGAGGGATAGTGGGCGAGGAGATGGAGAAGGAAACTTGACGAGGGAGACGTGAAAAAAAGAAAGATGGAAAGGTGGTAGAGAAAGAGAGGGTGAATTAGATGAAGAAAAAAATATAAAGACAAGGAGAGTCAGAGAGAGAGAGAGAGAGAGAGAGAGAGAGAGAGAGAGAGAGAGAGAGAGAGAGAAGGAGAGAGAGAGAGAGAGGAGAGAGAGAGAGAGAGAGAGAGAGAGAGAGAGAGAGAAGGAGAGAGAGAGAGAGAGGAGAGAGAGAGAGAGAGAGAGAGAGAGAGAGAGAGAGAGAGAGAGAGAGAGAGAGAGAGAGAGAGAGAGAGAGAGAGAGAGAGAGAGAGAGAGAGAGAGAGAGAAGGAGAGAGAGAGAGAGAAGGAGAGAGAGAGAGAGAAGGAGAGAGAGAGAGAGAAGGAGAGAGAGAGAGAGAGAGAGAGAGAGAGAGAGAGAGAGAGAGAGAGAGAGAGAGAGAGAGAGAGAGAGAGAGAGAGAGAGAGAGAGAGAGAGAGAGAGAGAGAAAGAGAGAAAGAGAGAAAGAGAGAAAGAGAGAAAGAGAGAAAGAGAGAGAGAGAGAAAGAGAGAGAGAGAGAGAAGGAGAGAGAGAGAGAGAAGAGAGAGAGAGAGAGAGAAGGAGAGAGAGAGAGAGAAGGAGAGAGAGAGAGAGAGAAGGAGAGAGAGAGAGAGAGAAGGAGAGAGGAGAGAGAGAGAGAAGGAGAGGGAGTGGGTGAGGGAGAAGGAGCAAGGAGAGGGGAAAAGGGGGTATCGACCACTCTGCACCATTCTACACTGACTCAGACCCCTCCCCCTCCCCTCCCCTCCCCTCCCCTCCCCCACTCTCTCTCTCTCCGCTCCCTCTGTCCCCCTGTCCCCACCCTCCCCATTCCCCCCGAGACAGTCAAGCACACGCCCTCGGCACAGCCCAGAGAGGGAGGGCGATGGCGCCGTCCCAAGGAGCAAGGGCGCTATGGGCGTTACCATAGCAACGACATCTGAGGAGTCTTATTTAATAACAATTATAATAAAAAAAAAAATGCAACGCCACTCAAAAGTACCAAATGAACAGATAAAACAGACACTTAATAACAAGCCTTATCTTTATCTAAATGAAAGGAGGGGGGGAGAGCCGGGGCGGGGGGGGGGGGGTCAAATCAAAGACTAACAGCTGTAGATAGGTATGTTGTTTACGCTATTCCGGTCACGGAGCGTGTCGCGAATGATCTATGTATGATGAGGACTGATAACGTTGATGAAGAGGATGATGATGGTGATGACTGTTGTTCCGGTGATAGTGATGGTGATGATGACTGTTGTTCCGGTGATGGTGATGGTGATGGTGGTGATGATGATCAACAGTAACCGTAATAACAGTAGTAGTAGTATCAAAACCACCACTACTACTAAAGATGATAACAACAACTACAATAACAAAATAAAAATAACAATAATAATGATAACAGCAACAATAATAACGAGTAGAAATTACGATAAATAGGAGGAGAGGGAGATGAAAAAGAGACGAGAGACGTAAAGGGGGAACACACAAAAAACAAAAAAACAAAAAACGACAACCATAACAAGAAGGCTGACGTCACCACGGTCAAAGGGTAAGGGTGAACGTGACGCCGAAATGTGTGACGCACATGTTTACATCTTCCATCAATTCATGCTGTCTGTCTGTCTGTCTATTAGTCTGTCTTTGTGTGTGTGTGTGTGTGTGTGTGTGTGTGTGTGTGTGTGTGTGTGTGTGTGTGTGTGTGTGTGTGTGTGTGTGTGTGTGTGTGTGTGTGTGTCTGTGTGTGTGTGAGAGAGAGAGAGAGAGAGATAGAGAGAGATAAAAAGATAGATAGAGAGAGAGAGAATTCATTCATTCAGCCATCCGTATGTGTCTGCATAATCATCTCGATGTCTGTCTAAACGCCTGTATGCGCATGTCAGCATAACTGTCTCTCTCAAGAACACCACTGGGAATGCCTCCGTGGAACACATGCAGCATCGATCAGGTCCCAAAACCGAGAGCAAATGAACTTCAAAACCTAAAGCACAACGAGACCACCCGAACAAACAAAACAAAAACAACAACAACGAAATGAATATTCCACGACATTACCTAAAAGGGCAGAAGGCGAGACTTACAGCAGAAACAGACACAGAAAGACAGACAGACAGACAGACAGACTAGAAAGACACACACACACACACTCATTTGCATTTACACTTTCAAAACACATGCACATATTCTCACACCCAAAGCCCATGTTCACAATTTCCTGTGTCTCTGTATCTCACTCCCGCATACATAAACACATAAACATATACATACATAAAAGCTCCGGGAAAAAAACATCTACATAATCCTCATACTAGATGCGTCGGCATAGTCACAGGCAGCCAGCCAGCCTGCTCATTCATGCCCCTGCTCCCTGCTTAGCTGTCCACACCACACTCTCTCCTTCCCTTTCTCCTTTATTTCAAGATCACCATCACTACCACCATCATTTTCTCTCTCTCTTCTCTCTCTCTCTCTCTCTCTCTCTCTCTCTCTCTCTCTCTCTCTCTCTCTCTCTCTCTCTCTCTCTCTCTCTCTCACCCATGTCATGTAAAGAAAGAGAAAGAGAGAGAAAGAGACTATTAGCCTGATGTGAGCCTGCCTTTCCTTCCCTCTCAAAGAAGACTGGAATAATTAGGTGAACCGAGGTAAAAGGGGTGGATAATCTAAGTGGATGCGTGGGGGGGGGGGGGAGGGGGGGGGGGGAGGGGGCGGTGAATGTGGCAGAAGGGAGAGAGAAAAAGGAAGAGGGAGAAGAAAAGGAGGGGGGTAAATTTCGAGATCGAGAGAGGAAGAGGGAGAAGAAAAAGAGGGGGTAACTTTCGAGATCGAGAGAGGAGAGAGAGGGGAGAGAGAGAGAGGGGAGAGAGAGAGAGAGGGGAGAGGGAGAGGGAGAGGGAGAGGGAGAGAGAGGGGGGGAGAGGGAGAGAGAGGTGGGGAGGGGGGAGGGGGAGGGGGAGGGAGAGAGAGAAAAAACAAAACTCAAAACTAAAACATAACAAACACAACACACACAAACACACACACACACACACAAAACACCAAGGCAAATGACCAGCACCAGCGGCGGCGCACGAGCAAGGAACGTCAACGGGGCTTGTTAAGTATCGGTCCTCATTACGGGCGAGGTCCTCCCCCCCCCTCCCCCTCCCCCCCCCGTTTCAAGCAGGGGCTCTTGGGGGGCTAACAATCTGCTTCATTACGCGGGTGCCAAGTGCCCTCCCTCCAAAATGCCACGGAGAGGGAGAGGGAGGGAGAGAGGGAGGGAGAGGGATGGAGAGAGGGAGGGGTGAAGAGGGGGTGGAGAGAGAGGGATGGAGGGGGAGAGGGGTGGAGAGAGGGAGGGGGAGAGGGAGAGAGATGGAGGGGGGTGGAGAGAGGGAGAGGGATGTAGGGGGTAGAGAGAGGGAGGGGGGTGGAGAAAGGGAAAGGGAGAGGGAGGGAGGGGGGTGGATAGAGAGAGAGAGAGAGGGATGGAGGGGGTGGAGGGAGAGGGATGGAGAGGGAGAGGGGGTGGAGAGAGGGAAAGGGGGTGGAGAGAGGGAGAGGGAGAGAGATGGAGGGGAGTGGAGAGAGGAAGAGATAGATGGAGGGAGGGAGAGATAAAGATATATATATATATATATATATATATATATATATATATATATATATATATATATATATAGAGAGAGAGAGAGAGAGAGAGAGACTTTGAATTTGACAAGTTTATTGAAACAAGTGGGTACTTACACCTAGAGAAAGAGAGAAAGGGGTTGGGGAGGGGGTGTTGCAGAAAGAGAGAAAAAAAAGAAAAATTCACAATGTTAACAATAACAATACAAACAGCAGCAGCAACAACAACAACAAAAACAACAACAAAAGCTAAAAAAACAAAGAAACAAACGTCCGGACGCAGCCGTGTCTACAAGAACACTTTCCAACAACAAACTTGTAAACACTCCAGATCAAGTAAAGTAGGCGTAAGTATGAGAAAGAAGTCAAGGAGGGGAGGGAGAGAGAAGTGGGAACACAGGATGATGGTGGGGGAGGTAGGGGTGGGGGGGAAGGGTGATGGTTACGAGGGGGGGGGGAGAGAAGGGGGAATACAGGATGATGGTGGGAGGGGGAGGTGGGGGGGGAGGGTGATGGTTACGGTGGGGGGGGGGAGGGGGGTAAAGGGTGATGGTTACGGTGGGGTGGGGGGGGGGGCGGGTAAAGGGTGATGGTTACGAGGGGGTGGGGGGTAAAGGGTGATGGTTACGGTGTGGGGGGGTAAAGGGTGATGGTTACGGTGGGGGGGGGGGGTGATGGATGGTGGGTTAAGGGAAGGGGAGGGGAGGGGAGTGATAGGGAGTGATAAGGGAGAAGGGGGATGAGTGACAGAGGATGGAGGGCAGGGGGTGAGGGGAGGAGTAACAGGGGGGTACAGGGAAATGCATTGGGGGAGGGGGGCGGGGGTGAAGGGTCAGGCTAAGAGGAAGGAAAGGAAAGGAAAGTAGCAGGACATATGGGAAGGGGAAGGGCAAATGGATTAGGGGGGGGGAGGAAGAAGAGGTAAAAGGGTCAGGGAAGGGGTGGGGAAGGGGTGGAGCAAGGGGAAAATAAGCGTCTGAGGGGAGCGTATTAAGGGGAGATGCGAAGAAAGAAGGGGCGAGCGAGAGGACACGGAAGGCGAGGGATAAATGGAAGTTAGATTGAGTGCCGTGCTGACGGGGAGGAGAGGGGAAGGACAGGGTGGGGTGGGGTGGGGTGGGGTGGGAGAGAGAGAGAGAGAGAGAGAGAGAGAGAGAGAGAGAGAGAGAGAGAATAAGAACGAAGGAAAGATAGATAGATCTCAAACAGAGAAAACCCAATATCAAAATCAAAAGAAAAACACACACACACACACTTAAATAAACACCCCGACATAAGCTATCCCCCCCTCCCCTCCCCTGTAAACTAACCCACCCCAACCCCCCCAGTCAATACCCCCAACCTCTCCCCCTCCCCCCCATCCCCACCCTTCCCGGGGACGTCAATAAGAGGTAGGAGAAGAGCCTGATCAATAATCGGAGCCCAAGGTAGCCACGCCAGCTCAATCCAAGCGAGGGGGACGAGAGGGGGAGGGGAATGGGGGGGGGGGGAGAGAAGAGAGAGGAGGAGGGGTGGGAGAGAGGAGAGGAGGAGGGGTGGAGAGAAGAGAGAGGAGGGGTGGAGAGAAGAGAGGGGAGGAGGGGTGGAGAGAAGAGGGGGGAGGGGGGAGGAGAGGGGGGAGGGGAGAGGAGAGGGGGGAGGAGAGGAGAGGAGAAGAGAAGAAGAGAGGGGGGAGGAGAAGAGAAGAAGAGAAGGGAGGAAGAGAGAGGAGGGAGGAGAGGGGAGGAGAGGAGAGGGAATGTGGGGAGAGCGACTTCTTCCTGTAACTAATATACTACACACACACCCGGCTAGAGGGAGGGAGGGAGGGAGGGAGAGAGAGCGAGAGAGAGGGAGGGATGGAGGGGGAAAGGAGTGAGCGGAGAGGAGGGGAGAGGGAGGAAGAAGAAGGTGGGGAGAGGGAGAAAGAAAAAGGGGGGAGGAGTGAGGAGGAGAAGGAAATGGGAAGGGAGAGGACATGAATGAGGAAGGAAAGGAAGAAAAAGAGGGGGTTGAAAAAAGGAATAACAGCAAGAGGAAGAAGAGGAAGAAGCAGAGATAAGACAATGAAGACCTAACACACGCGACATTTGAATACAAAGGAGTAAACAAGACCAGAGAGGCTTCAGCGGAGAGACAGCGCCGACAGACAATGCCATAGCCCGGCGACTCCATAACACCGGGATCATCCTCGGCTACTCACTCACTCACTCGCTCGCTCACTCACTCACTCACTCGCTCACACTCTTACTCACTCACTCGCTCACACACACTCTTACTAACTCACTCACTCACACTCTTACTAACTCACTCTCTTACTCACACTCTTACTCACTCACTCGCTCACTCACTCACTAACTCACTCAACTCTCACACATTCACATGATCGCACAATTACACAAACACACTCTAATACTTACACGGATGCTTCTGCGTACACGCAACTACACGGATCCGCACACACTTACACATTTGCCCTAACACATAAACATATTTATTATTTACTGTTAGACTTACACACGCCGTGTGTGTACGCACGCACGTACGTACGTACACAACAGGTTGTGGAAGACGAAGAGACGAAGAGGGTGATGATGAGGAGGAAGAAGAGTGGGAGGAGGAGGAGGAGGAGGAGGAGGAGGAGGAGGAGGAGGAGGAGGAGGAGGAAGAGGGGTGAGAAGAAGAGGAGGAGGAGAAGTGAGAAGAAAAAGAAGATAATGAAGTAGAAGGAGGAGGAGGAGTGAGAAGAAGAAGAAGAAGAAGAAGAAGAAAAAGAAAAAGAAGAAGAAGAGTGTGTAGGGGGAGGGGAGGAATACGAAATAAGAGGAAAAAAATGATTAGGGAGAAAAATAAAATAGAGCAGGGAAGATATAAAGAACGAATAAGGAAGAAGAAATGAAAAAAAAGAAAAAAAGAAGAGAAAATGAGGAAGGGAGGAGGAGACAGAAGAGGTCAGATAACCTGCGCGCGCAAATCCCTCACAAAATGATCAATATATTCACGACTGTCCATTGGTCCTCGTCACGTCATGTTCTTCACTTCACCTTAAAAAACCCGTTCGTTGTTGTTGTTTTTGGTTTTTCTACTATTTAAGGTTTATTCTACCAAGGGGGCTAGGGGCGGGGGAGATGGGGAGAAGTTACACACACAACAAAAACACACACACACACTCACTCACTCTAAATCTCTTCCCCCCCATCCCTATCCCTATCTTTAGTCCCCATTCCCTAAAACTTCCCTCAGATCAAAACAAACAAAACATTATATAATTATTAATTGGAAAAAAAAAAAAAAAAAAAAAAACAGATAGAGAGAGGGAAAATAACAGCAACCACAAAAACGACAAAAGTATAAAAACAGACACAGCAGCAGCAGAAATTAAAGAAAACGAATGGCAGAGAACACGAAAAAAAAAATAATAAAAATAAAGAGAAAAAGAAAAGAAAAAAATAAGAAAAGAAAAGAAAAAAATAAGAAAAGAAAAAATTAAGAAAATAAAATAAAATGAAATAAAAGAAAAAGATAAGTAAAGAGATAAGAAAAGAAAAGAAAGAGATAAGAAAAGAAAATGGGGAAAACGGAAACAGGCGACCACGAAGCACCGAAGAGCGGACCATCGTCATCCCAGGCCCCATTGTTAGGGAAATCCCCCCCCCTAACCCCCATCCCTAACCCCACCCCCACCCCCCCTGCGTCATTGGCATCATTCCAATCATCAGGGAAAATGGGTAACCGTTTCCTCGCCCCCCCCCACCTGGCCCCCTGCCCCCTGCCCCATCCCTCCATGAGAAACAGAAAAGAAAAATGTCTCTTTTTATCTTTACAAAAAAAGAAAAAGAAAACAAAAACAAAACATACTCGGAATGCACGGCCTTGAATATCAGAGAGAGGGAGAGGGAGAGGGAGAGGGAGGGAGGGAGGGAGGGAGGGAGGGAGAGAGAGAGAGAGAGAGAGAGAGAGAGAGAGAGAGAGAGAGAGAGAGAGAGAGAGAGAGAGAGAGAGAGAGAGAGAGAGAGAGAGAGAGAGAAAGAAAGAGATAAAGAAAGAAAGAGATAAAGAAAGAAAGAAAGAAAGAAAGAAAGAAAATGAGATCGAGAGAAAGAGAGAGAGAAAGAAAGAAAGAAAGAAAGAAAGAGAGAAAGAGAATGAGATCGAGAGTGTATGTAAACAGAAAATCAGAAAGACTATAAACAAAGGCGCTGGAGTCAGAGGCAAGCAAAACAAAGCCGGAAGGAAGGACCGAATCGAAGAGGCTGGAGGGGAAGGAAGGGGAGGAGAGGTAAAGGGGAGGAGAGAGGAAGGGGCATGCGGCGAAAGTAACTGGAAGGGGAGTGATGAAAAGAGAAAAGAGGGTAGAATGGAAGGAGAGGATATAGGGGGAGGGGGGGGGGAGGAGAAAAGTGGCGAGGAAGGGGAAAATCAAGATTCAGGTCAAGTTTCCTCTCCTCTCTTCTCTTCTCCTCTCCTCCCATCTCTCTCCCACCCTGCGTCTTTCCTTCCATTCCTCCTCCCTCCCTCTCCTCCCATACCTCCCTACCCCCTCCCCTCTTCCTCACAGGTTGATACAGACACAAACACCCTCTCTCCTCCCCTCCCCTCTCCTCTCCTCCCCTCCCCTCCCCCTCCCCAACACAACCAAAAGTGCCCATCGAGATTTCGGACTAAGAGCTCCGCCGATAGCCTCTTAACAGCCAACAAGCGAAGGAGGGAGGCGGAAGAAGCGAGAAGGAATTTAAAATAAGGAGGGACGGAGAGAGGGAGAGGCGGGAGGAGAGAGGGAGAGGGGGGAGGAGAGAGGGAGAGGGGGGAGGAGAGAGGGAGAGGGGGGAGGAGAGAGGGAGAGGGAAGGAGGGAGGGAGAGAGGGAGGAAGGGAGGAAGGAATGAAGGAAAGGGAAAAGGAGAGGGAAGGAGAGAGTGAGAGAAAGGGTAAGATGGAAGGAGAGAGACGGGAGAGAAAGAGGGTAGGAGAAGGAGAAAAAAACAAAAAAAGTTGAAACCGAGAGACAAAATAAAGAGAAAGAGGAAGAAGAAGAAGAAAAAAGAAAAAGATGAAGAGGAGTAGGTGGCAATAATAGTATTAAAGTGCGAGGGGACGAAAAGTGAAACAAGAGGGGAAAGGGGAGAGGGAAGAATAGGTGAAAGAGGTCACGAATAAAGGGGATAATAACCGAGGAAGCCGGGGAACAAGAGAAAAATTAATAGTAGTAATATTGGTAGATGAAGAAATAAATGGAGGAGGAGGAGGGAGAAAAGGAGGAAGAGGAGAAAGAGGGAATATTAAAAAAGGAGGAGCAGGAACAGGGAAAGAGAAAAAAAAGATGAAAGAGGCAGAAGAAAAAACAAAGAATGAAGGGAGGTAAAAAATAAAATAAAAAAATAAAAAGAGATAGAAGAAAAAAAAGAGGAGAATCCAACACCATTGCAAAAGAGAGGATTATGCAACGAAGGAAATCCTGCACCAGAGACATACAGTAGGCGGCGTGAGTGTAGGGTAGGGGTAGAGGAGAGGATGAGGGGGGGAGGAGGGGAGAGGAGGGGGACGGCGATAACAGTGCCAGTGGAGATGAAGATGCGTGACTGCCGATGGCAACGTGATAATAAAAAAAAAGTGAAGTGAAATGAAGTGACAGTGCGATGATCAACGGGAGGCGGAAAAGGGGCAGAAGAAAGGGGAAGAAGAATGAAAGGGCAACTTGAGGGAATGGAAGGAGGGATATAGTAAGCCAACTAGGAAGGGAAGGGAAGGGAAGGGGGGAGAGGGAGAGGGAGAGGGAGAGGGAGAGGGAGAGAGAGGAAAGAGAGAGAGAGAGGAGAGAGAGGAGAGAGAGAGAGAGAGAGGAGAGAGAGAGAGGAGAGGCAGAGAGGAGAGAGAGAGGAAAGGCTGGCTGCGCCGGCTTAATGAAGATGCTGGCAAAGACGGCGAGAGGGGAGAGGAAATGGAGCAGAAGGGGAATAAATTATACAGATTGGAAGCCAAGAAGCTCCAAGAACCTTGGAACACAAGGAGAGGGAGGAGAAAGATGGGGGGGGGGGGAAGGAAGGGCAGAAAAGGAGGGAGGGGGAGGGGAGAAAAGGAGAAGAGGGGAGGGGAGAAGAGGAGAAAGGGGGAGGGGAGAGAAAAGGAGAAAGGGGGAGGGGAAAAAAGGAGAAAGGGGGAGGGGGGAAAGGAGAAAGGGGGAGGGGAGAGAGATGGGTGGGAAGGAAGTAGAAGGGAGGAGGGGAAGAAAAGGAGGAAGGGGGCAGACAAAGTTGGGGGAGGGGGGAAAGGAAGAGGAAAAGGGAGGGAAAAAGAAAGGTGAGGTGCGGTGAGAGGAGGGGAGGAGAAGGGAAGGGAGAGGAGGGAAGGGGGAGGGAGAGAAGGAAGCGAGGAGAAAACAGGAGAGAGAGAGAGACTGAGAGAAATGAGAGCGCAAAAGGGCAACAGAGCAGTCAGTTAAGGTGAGCCAACGACGTAGAAGGCAAGGCTGAACACCACGTGAAAAATGCCAAAGAGAGAGAGAGAGAGAGAGAGAGAGAGAGAGAGAGAATGAATGAGTATGAGATAAATAGATAGAGAGAGAGAAAGGGGGGGAAGGGGAGAGAGAAGGGAGGGGGGTGGATGGATGGAGGATGATATGGTTAATAATGATGCTGATGATAATGATGATGACAATGGAGATGATAATAATGATAATGATCATAATGACATTAGCGACGATGACGGTAATGGGGATGATAAAGATGACAATAATACCAAAGAAAATTATAACGATTATTATATTTATCATGAAAGAAAATAAAGTTTAGAAATTCAAAAGTATAACTCCTCCTTAAGATTTTATTTCGAAACAAAAAATAATAATAATTACTTATTAAAGGAAGAGAAAATACGTCGACATTTACCCAGCGAATTTTACAGGATTTTACGACAAAAGAAAGAATCTTTTTATGAAGCATTCTCTTTTAATTTCTGTGTTTTAATGCTCTGGGTGAAATCGTTTCAATATAACGCATTGGATTGATTTAATTCATTTTAGTTGTTTTGAGGCAGTAAAAAAAAAAAAAAAAAAAAAAAAAAAAAAAAAATATATATATATATATATATATATATATATATATATATATATATATATATATATATATATATATGTATGTATATATATATATACACATATATGTATGTGTGTGAGTGTGTGTGTATGTGTGTGTGTGTGTGTGTGTGTGCGTGTGTATACACACACAAAATGAGAACTAAGGGCATTGCCTAACAGGAACAGCGAGATAAGCCGACCGGAGACAGAAGGCAAAGAAAAAAAGAGGCGAGCGAGCGATAGAAATAGAGGTAAAGATAAAGGTAAAGATAAAGATACGTTGACTTTTGATGTGTTTAAAGAGAGAGAGAGAGAGAGAGAGAGAGAGAGAGAGAGAGAGAGAGAGAGAGAGAGAGAGAGAGAGAGAGAGAGAGAGAGAGAGAGAGAGAGGCAGACAGACAGAGAGAGAGAAAGAGAGAGAGAAAGAGACGGAGGGGAAGGGGGGAGAGAGAAAGGAGAAAGGAGTCTTGAATTACAGGAAATATTCCAGTAATCGGAGACCACCCAAGGACGTGATGAGAGGGAGGGAAGGGAAAGGGAAGGAAGGGGAGGGGAGAGAGAGATGAACAGGAGAACAAGGATCAATCAACAACAAAAAAATCTATAAAAGATAAAAGAATGAGAAAAGAAAAGAGAGAGAGAGAGAGAGAGAGAGAGAGAGAGAGAGAGAGAGAGAGAGAGAGAGAGAGAGAGAGAGAGAGAGAGAGAGAGAGAGAGAGAGAGAGAGAGAAAGGGAGGGAGGAAGCAGGATCATCCTGACGGAGGTAATTGGTCAAACTAAGCCATGATAGGGCAGCAGACTACGACCTCCCCTGACCCCACCCACCCCACCCACCCCGACCCCTTCACACCTCTCCCTATCTTTACTCATCCCTGAATCTCTTACTTCCGGTTCAAGCAAGATTGAGAGAAGGGGAGAGAAGGGGGAATGAAAGTGAGAAAGAGGTTAAAGGAGAGAGAGAGGGGGAAAAGGAGAAAGAAATAAAAGAAGAAAGAGAGAGAGAGGGAGAAGAGGAATAAGAGAGAGGGGGAGAAAAGGAGAACGAGATAGAAAAGGCGAAAGAGAGAATTCGAGAGCGAGGACGAAAAAGAGAGAGAGAGAGAGAGAGAGAGAGAGAGAGAGAGAGAGAGAGAGAGAGAGAGAGAGAGAGAGAGAGAGAGAGAGAGAGAGAGAGAGAGAGAGAGAGAGAGAGAGACAGAGAGAGAGAGAAAGAAAAAGAAAAAGAGAAAGAGAAAGAGCGAGAGAGAAAGAGAAAGAGCGAGAGAGAGAGAGAGAGCGAGAGAGAGAATTAAACAAGAAATCTAGCGTCGAGTCAACAGCATTAGCGGAGAAGGCAGACCAAACACCAGCACCGGGAGGGCAAAGTCAGTAGAGGAACGCAAGTCTCGCCAACACCGCCACCAGCAGAGGCAGCAGCGGCAGCGACGACGGCAGCGGCAGCAGCAGCAGCAGCAGAAACAGCAGCAGCAGCAGGACCCGGGGCGCCCCTGACGATCAATAACACCACGCGGCTGACTCAAGGGAGGGAGGGAGGGAGGGAGGGAGGGAGGAGGACGACGACGGAGGGGGGTGGGGGATAGGAGAGAGGGATATAGGGAGGGAGGGAGGGAGGGAGGGAGGGAGGGAGGGAGGGAGGGAGAGAGGGAGGGAGGGCGGGGCGCACGGGGAGAGGGGAAGGCAGGGAGGGGGAAGGAGAAGGGGAAGGAAGTTAA
>BOPN01002172.1:170000-187500 GCA_017312705.2 Penaeus japonicus
TCTCCTCCCTTCTTTCCACTCGCCCCTCCAAACTTAATCAACTCACCCCCCCCTCCACTTTTTCCCCCCGTCAACCCAGCCACCAGTCATCCCCCTCCCTCCCTTCAACCCCCCAATCATACCACGCCCTCCCCAGCTACCCACAATCCTTCCAATGCCCCCTCTTCCACCCACCCACCCAACTCCTCCTCCCCCAGAACGTCCGCCCAAAAATCGTCCACCACGCCCATCCTAACGCCCACGACCGCCCTGCCAGATGACGCGCCCGCACACGGATCTTTATACGTTGCTTTTTGGTTGACAAGGAGGAGAGGAAGAAGGGGGGGAGGGAGGGAAGGATTGGGGAGGGGGGGGGGAGGGAGGGAAGGATTGGGGAGGGGGGGGTAGAGGAGTGGGGATCGGGGGGGAGGGGAGGGGGGGTAGAGGAGTGGGGATCGGGGGGGAGGGGAGGGGGGAGAGATGGGAGATTGCGTGGCACTATAATCCCCCATCAATAGTCCAGGACGCAGGGCCGGCCTCGGTGTGTGGTGACACGCTAGTCTGCCCGAGGCCTACACACAGACAGACAGAGAACCAAGCACGTACACAAATCAACTGATACGTACGTACGTACATACATCCATACACACACATACACACACACACACACACACACACACACACACACACACACACACACACACACACACACACACACACACACACACACACACACACACACACACGCGCGCGCGCGCGCGCGCGGTTTCACATCGATATTGCAGACGTAGCTATGATTACCAACGAAGCAGGGAGGCAGGCAGGCTGGCAGGCAGGCAAGCAGACGGGAGGAGAGGACGCGCACAGGCTGCAGGACAGGTACATCACGTATGACCGGCTGACTTCATCTCCGTCAGCAGAGCGTTCGCAATTAAACTCCCACCGACGGACTGAGTCATATACGAGACGCTACTCTACGAGGAAAAACGACTTCATTCGATCTCTTGTTTTCTCTCTTTTTCTCTTTCTCTCTCTCTCTCTCTCTCTCTCTCTCTCTCTCTCTCTCTCTCTCTCTCTCTCTCTCTCTCTCACACCACATACTTTCCCATTCCACCAAATACCCTCTCTCTCCCTCTCTTTCTCTTTCCCTTTCTCCTTCTCTTCCTTTATCTTTCTCTCTCAATTAAAATGCCACATACCGACACTTGCCTCCTTCATGACGGACACTGACGCATGAGCTATCGCATTACGAACAAAATCTGTGTCTAGATCCGGAATCTACTCTTCTCAGCAGACTCGTGTCAGCTGATCGGACTGTCCTGTTCTGGCGCAAAAAGAGAGAGAGGGGGAGAGAGAGAGAGAGAGAGAGAGAGAGAGAGAGAGAGAGAGAGAGAGAGAGAGAGAGAGAGAGAGAGAGAGAGAGAGAGAGAGAGAGTGAGAGTGAGAGTGAGAGTGAGAGTGAGAGTGAGAGAGGGAGAGAGGGAGAGAGAGAGAGAGGGAGAGAGAGAGAGAGAGAGAGAGAGAGAGAGAGAGAGAGAGAGAGAGAGAGAGAGAGAGAGAGAGAGAGAGAGAGAGAGAGAGAGAGAGAGAGAGAGAGAGAGAGAGAGAGAGAGGGAGAGAGAGAGAGGGAGAGAGGGAGAGAGAGAGAGAGAGAGAGAGAGAGAGAGAGTGAGAGTGAGAGAGAGTGAGAGGGAGAGAGAGAGAGAGAGAGAGAGAGGGAGAGAGGGAGAGAGGGAGAGAGAGAGAGAGAGAGAGAGAGAGAGAGAGAGAGAGAGAGAGAGAGAGAGAGAGAGAGAGAGAGAGAGAGAGAGAGAGAGAGAGAGAGAGAGAGAGAGAGAGAGAGAGAGAGAGAGAGAGAGTGAGAGAGAGTGAGAGAGAGAGAGAGAGAGAGAGAGAGAGAGAGAGAGAGAGAGAGAGAGAGAGAGAGAGAGAGAGAGAGAGAGAGAGAGAGAGAGAGAGAGAGAGAGAGAGAGAGAGAGAGAGAGAGAGAGAGAGAGAGAGAGAGAGAGAGAGAGAGAGAGAGAGAGAGTGAGAGAGAAAGAGAGAGAGAGTGAGAGAGAAAGAGTGAGATAGAGAGAGAGAGAGTGAGAGAGAAAGAGTGAGATAGAAAGAGAAAGAGAAAGAGAAAGAGAGAGAGTAAGAGAGTAAGAGATAAAGAGAAAAAGAGAGTAAGAGAGAGAGACTAAAACCAAAGCAAAATAAATGAAAATATGAACATTAAATCAATACCGGAGTTTATATCCATCCACCTATGCTACAGTTAAATTTCACTTCATCAGGAGAGGGGAGGGCAGAATGGGAGGAGAGGGGAGAAGGGGGAATGAGGAAGGGAGGAGGGGAGATGAGGAGGGAAAAAGAGAAAAAAGAGGGGAAGTGATGAGGGGAGGAGGAAGAGAGATGGGGGGAGAAAGGGGAAATGGGAGATATGCAAGAGGGGTAACCTGTGCATCACAATATTCGAACGAGGGGTGAGGGAGGGAAGGGGGGTGGGGGGATTCACAAACCTATAGCCTGAACACTCACTCACTCACTCTCTCTATTGCATAGCCGTTGTTTTAACCTCGCAGTGAACGCATGGATATGGTAGTTGTGTTATTTACATGTGTGTGATTTATTTGTTTTTAAATCACCCTTATCATCATAATCATCATCTCCCTTTCTCTTATCCTATTCTCTATTCGCCTTCCTGCCTGTTTGCTTGCTTCCCTGTCTACCTGCCTGCTTCCCTGTATGCTTGCTTGCTTGCTTGTCATCTTGCTCCCCTGCTTGCTTGCTTGCTTGCTTGCCTACCTACCAACCCAGCCATTCCTCCCAACATCTCCCCTCTCTCATTCTCTCTCCGTCTAAGCCCGTCTGTCTGTCTGTCTGTCTGTCTGTCTGTCTGTCTGTTTCTCTGCCTCCCACATACGACACATATCTCTAGCCCGACAATGTTGTACAAATCACGGGAAAAAATGCTAATGTGGACAGGACAGGGAAATGAGGGGAACAAGACACGACAAGCCTGGGTGACAGGTTGGAAAATGAGGAGAGGGACAGCGAAGAGGGAGAGGGAGAGGGAGAGGGAGAGGGAGAGGGAGAGGGAGAGGGAGAGGGAAGGGAGTGGAAGTGAGGGAGGGAGGGAGGGAGGAAAAGAGAAAGAGAAAAAGAGAGAGAGAAAGAGACAGACGCGCGCATTACATACCAAATACACTATTCCAAAATGATGCCGCAGTCTCTTGTCACCACCAGGGACGACGTGACCCCCCCCCCCTTCTTCCCCCCCCACCCCACCCCCTCTCCTCCTCCTCCTCCCCCTCCTCCTCTTCCTTGATCCGTTGGGATTTTCTTATAATGAGCGTTGTCGTTCTCCGCTGCCGGTTCTTTCATCAAGAGGCTTCTCGGCAACAATTTGTCGAAATTCCCTCTTTTTTCTTATCTTGTCTATTCTCGTATTCTCTCTCTCTCTCTCTCTCTCTCTCTCTCTCTCTCTCTCTCTCTCTCTCTCTCTCTCTCTCTCTCTCTCTCTCTCTCTCAGGAGGAGGAAAAGGAGAAGGAGGGGGAAAAGAAGGAGAAGGGGAAAAGAAGAAGAAGAGGAAGAGGAAGAGGAAGAAGAAGAGGAAGAAGAAGAAGAAGAAGGAGGACGACGACGACGAGGAGGACAGGGGTGGGTGTCGAGGCAAAATCGATCCGGATCTAATCAGCAGCACTAACAGTCATTTAGCCGACAGAATGGAGCACATTCCCTTGCAAAATCAAGCTCCACCCATTCCCAGCGGCTACGCTGACACCTCTCCCTTTCTTCTCTTCCCCCCTCCTCTAATTTCCCTCTCTCTTCTCCCCCCCTCCTCTAATTTCTCTCTCTTCCCCCCCCCTTCCAATTTCCCTCTCTTCTTCCCCCGCTCCCCCTATTTTCTTCTCTCTCTTCTTTCCTCCTCCCCCTATTTTCTTCTCTCTCTTCTTTCCTCCTCCCCCTATTTTCTTCTCTCTCTTCTTTCCCATTCCAATTTTCCTCTCTTTTCTTTCCCCTATCCCCCTATTTTCTTCTCTCTCTTCTTCCCCACTCCCCAATTTTTCTCTCTCTTCTCACCCCCTCCTCCCTCTCCCGTCTTTTCAAAATTTCCCATTTTCCCTTTTCCCTTCTCCCCCAGCCCACACCTTTCCTCTCTTTTCCCCTCTCTTCCCCTCATTCTAACTCTACTCCTGTTCACTTCTCAACCTTCTCTTATCGCCTCCTTTCCTCTCCCCGCTATCCTGTGTCTCTTCTCCTCTCTTCTCTTCTCCTCTCCTCTCCTCTCCTCTCCCTTCTCCTCCCTCCTCCCTCCTCCATACCCAGCCTAATGAGGTCATCCGGCCATTATAGTCCTGTAATACCCCCCCTCCCTCCCCCTACACTCCGTTGCCCGTCCTCGCCCCTCTCCCCCCTCCCCCCACCAACCCTTTAACGATGCATCCGAACTCCACAACAATCTCGCTCAACATCCGCCGCAAACACACGGGTATATATGCACACACACGCACATACAAACATACATGCACACACACGCACGCACACACAAACATACGTGCACACACACACTCAAACGGTCTGCGCATTGCATACAGACAAACGAAAACACGAGAGAGAATGGAGGGGAGAGAGAGAAAGAGAGGGAGAGGGAGAGAGAGAGAGAGAGAGAGAGAGAGAGAGAGAGAGAGAGAGAGAGAAGAGAGAGAGAGAGAGAGAGAGGAAGAGAGAGAGAGAGAGAGAGAGAGAGAGAGAGAGAGAGAGAGAGAGAGAGAGGGGGAGAGGAGAGAATCCGAAAGAGGAATTCCAAACAACAAAAACGAAGACGAAGAAGAGAAGGCGGCGAAGAAGACGACGACGACGATGACGAAGGGGTAAAAAAAAACGACGAAAAAGGCGAAGGGTAAAAAGAGAGAAGAGGCCACATCCCCCTCTAACATCCCTCCCCCCCCGCGATCGAACGAACGAGCGCATAAGAGCCGCGCTGCAAGAACGGTTCAAGATAATGCTTGCAGGCGCGGTGGGGGGCAGGAGGGGGGGTCAACGGGGAGAGTGCATTTGAATCGGAGGGGGAGGGGGGGAGGGGATAGAGGCGTTGGAAGGACGGATGGAAGGAGCAGGGGGATGGGGGGGGGCGGTCAAGGGAGAATCGGGTAGAAGGAAGAAGGTGGGCAGAGAGAGAGAGAGAGAGAGAGAGAGAGAGAGAGAGAGAGAGAGAGAGAGAGAGAGAGAGAGAGAGAGAGAGAGAGAGAGAGAGAGAGAGAGGGGGAGGGGCAGGCAATGGTTATAAAGTATACCAGAACCCCACCCCTGCCCCCATCCCTCCCTCCCCTTCCCCCCTTCCCCCTCTTCCTTTAGCATGCTAAAGGAAGCCCCGGGCAAGGGGGATGGAGAGGTGTAGGGAGGGGGGGGGGGGGGGAGGAGAAACGACACACCGGGAGGAAGAGGGGAGGGGGAGGAAGAGGGGAGGGGAGGGAGGAGGAAGAGCAGTAGGGGGAGGAGCAGAGCAGGTGGGTGAAGGAGGAAGGAAGGGAAGCCCGGGGGGAAGGGAAGGACGAGGAAAAAGAGGAGAAAAAGAAGGATGAAGAATGAAAAGAGGAAGAATGAAAGGAGGAGGGGGAGGGGGGGATGAGTAGAGCGAGAGACCTAGCAGAGTCTCACACAAGTGCCAAGAGAACGAGACCCGAGAGAGAGAGAGAGAGAGAGACGACGACGCAGAGAAAGCGCGCCACATCGCCCACCTACCACGACGGGAGGGGAGGGGAGGGGAGGGGAGGGGAGGGAATAGGAGGGGAGGGGAGGGGATGGAATAGGAGGGGAGGGGAGGGGATGGAATAGGAGGGGAGAGGAGGGAAGGGTAAGGAATAAATGAAATAAAGTGAGGGGAGGGGAAGGGGTGGGGGAGAAGCGAGGAGAGGCGGGGAAGTGGATGGGGATAAGAGGGGGAGAGGGGAGGAAGAGAAGAGCGGGAGAGGGAAGGGAGATCTACAGGATTTTAAATATTCATTAATTTAACTCTCCTTCTCTTACTGTTTATGTAAATATTTGTCTTAGAGCGTGCCTATCGGTTTTTTCTTTTTTTTTTCTCTTTTTTTTTTACACCCTACTTTCTCTCCTCTTTTTGCTGTTGTACATTTCTACCCGTTTGTTAGTTTGTTTGTTTTTTTGTTGTTCGTACTTTTCTACCGCTGTGATTCTTGTTCTGTTTTAAAGCGTTTATGCCCTTGCCACTGAAATGGGCGGGGGGGGGGGGTGTGGGGGGCTGACATACATAGAACCTACGCAGTTGCATTGGCGTCGCTGGGGGGCGGGGGGTGGTGGGGAGGTAGAATAAGGGGGTAAGGGGGAGTGGATGGGGGGGGGAGGTAGAGGTATTGCTGTAGGGAAGGTAACGAATCAATCTCTACAGCTCTTGTTGAAAGGAATTCTAGGATGGGAGAGTGAGAGAGAGGGATGCCTCTGTCTCTCTGCCCCCCCCCTCCCTCCCTCCCTCTCTCGATCTTTCGGAATTCTTCCTCCACCTAGCAATCTCCTATCCTCTCCTCTCTCTCCCTTACTATGCTCCACTTTCTGTGCCCATATAACTACTCTTTCTCTCTCTCTTCTCCTTCTCCCTCTTCTTTCTGTCTACGTCTTACCTTACGGCATCTCTCACTCTCTCTCTCTCTCTCTCTCTCTCTCTCTCTCTCTCTCTCTCTCTCTCTCTCTCTCTCACTCTCACTCTCACTCTCACTCTCACTCTCACTCTCACTCTCACTCTCACTCTCACTCTCACTCTCACTCTCACTCTCACTCTCACTCTCACTCTTACTCTTACTCTTACTCTTACTCTTACTCTTACTCTTACTCTTACTCTCACTCTCACTCTCACTCTACGTGTCAATCCTTCATTCCACACCGACAACAACAACAACAACAGAGCACCACTAACGAGAACATCAACACTTAATTCCATTACCAAAACCAATCTGCTCCGCCCACTTTCCGGCGCTTCCCTTCTCTTTCCTCTCCCTCTTCAATTATTCAATCATCCTCTCCTCTTCTCCTTTTTTTTCTCTCTCTCTCTTTATCATCAAGATACGTCTCTACCGCTGCTATCAATCCGGCGGCCGATCGGATTGGACGCGTCGCCGGAAAGCACGGCCGAAGACGGAAAGAATAATCATTCGAGGCGCCGCTACGCTGCGTTCGTACGAGTATTAAATATGTGTAGGGGAGGATGAGGAGGAGGAGAGGGAGGGGGTGGAGAAGTGGGGGAGGAGGAGGAGAGGGGGGGAATAGGGGAGGAGGAGGAGAGGGGGGGAATAGGGGAGGAGGAGGAGAGGGGGGGAATAGGGGAGGAGGAGAGGGGGGGAATAGGGGAGGAAGAGGAAAGAGTGGAGGTGGAGGAATGGGCGGAGGTGGAAGAGAATGGGTGGAGAAGGAAGAAGAGGAGGAGAAAGAGGTGGAGGAGGAGGAGAAAGGGTGGAGGAGAAGGTGGGGGAGGAGTGATACGAGGAAAGGGAATGGGAGGGGGGAGGGGAAGGGCTGAGGGAGGGAGGGAGGGAGAGAGAGAATAAAAAGAAAGAGAAAATAAAAAGAAAAAGAAATCAAAGAAAAAAGAATATAAAAAAAAAAGAAAGAACGGCACACGAGGGCCAGTCCGCCCGGAGCTGTCGATGCTCAACACCGCCAGCCTAAGGAGGCACAAATACGTGATCAAGGGCGTGACCCCGAAGTCATTGGAGGGGGGGGGGGGATGAGGACGTAATGGGGAAAGGGGAGGGGGAGTAGGAGGAGGGAATGGAGGGTTGGGGGAGAGGAAGGAGGAGGAGGAGGAGGAGGAGAGGGAGGGTTCGGGGAGAGGGAGAGGGAGAGGGAGAGGGAGAGGAGGTGGAGGAGGGCGGGTTCGGGGAGAGGAAGAGGAAGGAGGTGGAGGAGGGAGGGTTCGGGGAGAGGAAGGAGGAGGAGGAGAGGGAGGGTTGGGGGAGAGAAAGAGGAGGAGGAGAGTAGAAAGGGAGAGGAGGAGGAAGAGGAGAAAGGGAGAGGGAGGAGGAGAAAGAGGAGAAAGAGGAGAAAGAGGAGAAAGGGAGAGGAAGGAGGAAGAGGAGAAAAGGAAGCGAGAGGAAAAAGGAATGGTGGAAGAGGGCAGAGAGCGGGGGAGAGCAGAAGAGAAAGGGACAAGGAGATGGAGAGGGACCAGGGAGGAATAAGGGGCCCCAAGAGTGAGGACAGGGGAGAGGGGAGAGAAGGGTGGAGGGGGGGGGGGGGGGAGAGAGAGAGTGCCACGCCATGTCAACTCTTCGCCACTTAATTGATGAAGCCATTATGTTGTTCTTCCCCTCGGTCACCGCTCGTGTCATCTGATTTGCATTTCGGTCGGGCGGGGGAGGATGAAGGGGGAGGGGGGTTGGACAGAGGATGGGGGGGAGGAGAGGAGGGAAGAGAAGGGAAGAGGGGGGAAGAGGGGACGGAGGAAGGGGGCAGGGCAGAGGAGGGGGACAGAGGGGTATGACAGAGGATGGGAGGAGGGGGGAAGAGAGGAGGGGGCAGGACAGAGGAGGAGGGACAGAGGGGTATGACAGAGGAAGGGGGAAGAGCGGAGGGAGGAGGGGGGCAGTACAGAGGGGTATGAAAGAAGAAAGGGGTATGACAGAGGAAGGGGGAGGGGGGTTGGACAGATGTGGGGAGGAGGGGAGGGAAGAGAAGGGAAGAGGGAGGGAAGAGAAGGGAAGAGGGAGGGAAGAGGGGAGGGAGGGAAGTATGACAGAGGAGGGGGGAGAGGGGTATGACAAGAGGAAGGGGGAGGGGGAGACGGGGAGGATAGCGGAATTGCAATCGTAATCGTCCTTGCTATTGCAACTACTCCCTTCAATGTCGCTATAATTACCGGCATTAATCACCGGAATACATACCTCCATTACCATTAATAGACTACCATAATCACCATGACCATTAACACCCTCACAACAACACTATTTTACACATCTCCTCCTCCTCCTCCTCCTCCTCCTCTTGTTTTCCTATTATTCTCCTACTGTTCCTTCATATTCTCCTCCTTCCTATCATTATCATCTTATTCTTCTCTCCCTCTCATTATTATTTTATTCACCTCACTTCCTCCCCCTCTCCTCCTCCTCCTTGTTACCATTTCATTACTATTATTATTATTCTTTCTTCTCCTCTTCACTCCTCTCTCAACTTTCGCATTACACGTCTACCCCCCCCCCCCCCCCCGCTTAAACACACACACACACACACACACACACACACACACACAAAATAAACAAACAAAAGAGACCCTCTCCTACACGTGGGTATCAGCCGCAACCTCCATCATCGCGTGGTCAGTGTGCGGTTGCATTCAACACCCTCCCCCACCCCCCACCTCCCTTTGCAACGTCCCTCCCTGCCCCCACTCTACATCTCTCCATCTTACCCCCTCCCCCCCCTCCTCCACCCCTTTGCAACCTCTTCCCTCCCCCCCCCCTCCACAGAGACAGACACGCTGGTAAAAGCATCAAGTCTCTGTCGTTCTATTTTCACCATTCAACCCATTCCCTCACTTTGGGCGTTTCTCGATTCGTGAGTGAGTGAGTGAGTGAGTGAGTGAGTGAGTGAGTGAGTGAGTGAGTGAGTGAGTGAGTGAGTGAGTGAGTGAGTGAGTGAGTGAGTGAGTGAGTGAGTGAGTGAGAGAGAGAGAGGGAGAGAGAGGGAGAGAAGGAAAGAGAGAGAAAGAAAGAAAAGAGAAAGAAACGAATTATTCCAATAAAAAAATCAATATGCCTAATACAACCCGATGTCCTGCCTGCAATATAAGAACGCCACCAACAGCAACAACAACAATAGCAAACACAATAACAATATCGATAAACATAAAACAAGAAAACATTAAACAGTAGAGCCCGCAAATCCGCTGTGGATCTGCTCAAAACAGACTCACTGGTTCACGCAAGCACACACACACATACACACACACATAACCCAGCGTTCACCTGATACCATGTAGCTCTCTGTTGTTCTCGTTCTCTCTTTCTCTCTTTCTCTCTCCTCTCTTTGACTTTCTCTTTCTATCTCATTCTCCGTTTCTCTATCCTCTCGTTGGCTCTCTCTCTTTCTCTCCTCCCTATTGCTCCCTCTTTCTATCTCGTCTTCGTCTCCCCTCTCTCCTCCCTTTTGTTCCCTCTTTCTATCTTCCCTCCCCTCCCCTTTCCTTTCCTTTCCTTTCCTTTCCTTTCCTATCCTATCTTTTCCTCTTCTCTCTCTCTTTCTAGAGAAGGAGAGAAAGAGAGACTGAGAAAGAAAGAAAGAAAGAAAGAAAGAAAGAAAGAAAGATAGAGAAGAGAGAAGAGAGAAGATAGGAGAAGAGAGAAGAGAGAAGAGAGAAAAGAGAAAAGAGAAAAGAGAAAAGAGAAAGAGAAAAGAGAAATATAAAAAGAAAGAAAAAATCAAAGACAGAGAAAGAAAACAAAATCGCAAATCCTGAATGACGCAATTCCAACAGTTTTACGATGCCGCGTCGCTAATTAGCAGCATCGCACCGCCATTCCCCGATGACGCAAGACGGCCAATCCCCCCCCACCCCCCCTGCGTCCCCCTTTTTATGCGTAAGATATCCATCCGTCTCCTTTACCGTGTATCTTTAGAGAAAGCGAATTAGGATAATAGGGGAAAATAATAATAATAAGGCTGACCTCGACTGATTCGGGAGAAATACTGAGAAAAAAATATATCTACCGCAATTTATTATATATTAAGTTTTTATGTGGATATTATTATTATTATATATTATCATTATATTAAGGTATTATATCGACCTCACAAAAAAACGGAGCTAAGACTGAATGAAACGTCTAGTTCAAACCTAAGCGAAAGATAAGGTAATAAACGTTAAAAAAAAGTTAAAACCTAATCGGACAATCATTCAACTAAGACCTCAACCGAAACATATGCGGTCAACCCTAAAAATAAAAACCAACCAAAATGGAAAAAAAACACTATTCACCCATTCATCAAACTCAAACCTCGATCAAAAAATAAATATTCAGCTAAAACCTCAACTCCAACCCCCTCCCCCACCCACCCACTTACCAACCCACCCACCCAACTCACCCACCCACTCGTTCCCCAAAAACTCCTTTTTCAACCATTCAGTCACCCGCTCCCTTTCTGCACACCTGTTAGCACACCTTCCACCACCATCACCTCCCTCCCCTCCTCCCCTCCACCCCTCCCAACCTACCTACCTACCTACCCATCTCCTTGTCTTTCGGACTGCAACGCGTCCCAACAGCTACAGGTGTCCCCGCACACACACAAACACACACAGGCATAGACGTACACGAGCACACCGAAACAAAAACACGCATACACACTAATTTATATATACATACATACATACATACGTACATAGACATAACCGTACACGAGTACACCGTATTCGTATAGATACACAGATACAGATACATACATACATACAACCCCCCCCCCCTTCCACACACACATACACAACCCTCCCCCACCTTCCCCCCTTCCCCCTCCCACACACACCTGTTCCACCAAACTTAAATTATGTTAATTCTCCACGAACTGATTAACATCTCCCGCCGCCGCTGCAATAGACGCGGCCGCTGCAAGAGCTCCTGGGGAAGGTGTTACGCTGGCTGGCATAATGTGTTACGACGGACGAGGGTAATTGGGATTAATACGACACCCCCTCCTCCCTCCTTTAGAACCTCCCACCCCACTCTCCATTCTCGTTGTCGACATATGTTCAGGTCAGGGGAGGTCAGAGGAGGTCAGGGGAGTGAGAGGGGTTTTTGCTAAGAAAAGTCGAAATAGTTGAGAGTGAGAGATAAATAAATAGATAGATAAATAGATAGATAGATACAGAAAAATATATAACTTTCCCATCTCGAGTCCATGCCCTTCGTTTCCGGGATGGGGCATCTTTCTCCACCATCACCTCCATCATCACCAACATCATCTTTGTCTTCTTCTTCTTCTTCTTCTTCTTCTTCTTCTTCTTCTTCTTCTTCTTCTTCTTCTTCTTCTTCTTCTTCTTCTTCTTCTTCTTCTTCGTCTTCGTCTTCGTCTTCGTCTTCGTCTTCGTCTTCGTCTTCGTCTTCGTCTTCGTCTTCTTCTCCCCCCCTCCCTCCCTAACCCCCCCCTCCTCCTCCTCCATCCTCCTCCTCCCCTATCTCCTCCTCCTCCCCCATCTCCTCTTCTTCCTCCTCCTCCTCGACAGCATCGCTTCATCTCATCTTCTTCGCCTTCTAGCCTAATCCCAATCCAAGTCGAGGCAAAGGAGGCATTACTTGGAACACAGACTAATCCCCTCGTTTCCCTCCCCCCCCCTCCCCCCCCCTCTTCCAATCACGCTCGCTTTCCTAAGTGCCTGTTTGAGTTTGTCTGTCTGTCTGTCTGTCTTTTCTTTTTCTCTTTCTTTCTTTCTTTATTTAGTTTTTTCTTTTTCTTTCTCTTTCTCCCTCCCTCTCTCTCACCCACCTATCATCTGTATTCCCTTTCTAATTTCTTCGATTTCTCCATTTCCCTTCCGTTCCCTCTTTTATCCCCCTATTATCCTCTCATTCTTTCTTTATCCACCCTCCCTCCTTTTATCTCTCGCCTCCCTTCTCCCCCCCCTCACCCCCACTCTCTCCATTCCTCTCTCATTCCTTTAACCTCTAAACACCACTCCCTCCCCTCCCCTCTCTCCCCTCCCCCCCTCCCGCCGGGTCAACAGCCAATTAGGTCGCCGTCCATCGCCCGGGATTCCTTCGGGGTCAACGCCGACTGCCAAACCGTCGTTAACTCGTTTAGCCTCCCAATTGCAAGCGGCATTACGTTCCTCCCTTGCTTGCTTGCTTGCTTGCTCGCCTTCCCCCCCCCCTCTCTCTCTCTCTCTCTCTCTCTCTCTCTCTCTCTCTCTCTCTCTCTCTCTCTCTCTCTCTCTCTCTCTCTCTCTCTCTCTCTCTCTCTCCTTTCCCTTCCACTTCTCCTCCTCATCTCTTCCTCCTCTTTTCCCTCCTCCTCTTCTGAATTTCCCCATTCCTTCCCTTCTCCTCTTCCACCCTCTCCTCCTCGAACATTGTATTAATAGTCGCAAACCTATTTACTGATTGATCGGTAACATTCAAGGAATAGAGAAGGGTAGGAAGGGGAGAAAAGGAAAGAAAAGAGAGAGGGGGAAGAAAAGACCAGAGGAGAGGGGGGAGACAGGGAAAGAAGAGTAGAGGAGAGAGGAGAATAAACACGGAGGGGAGGAGTGGAGACAAATAGGAACAAGGAGGGGAGAGGGAGGAGAGAGTGAGTGAGGGGGAGGGCGGACATGGTGACCTGACTTGACCTGTCCTCCTATGCTTTCCTTCTCCCACTAGACGTGTTGTCCTGAGTTGCACTTCTATGGAGTGGTTTTCCTAGACCCATCACCACCTACTTTTACCCTTCTACCCCATCTCTCTCTCTCTCTCTTTCTCTTTCTCTTTCTCTTTCTCTTTCTCTTTCTCTTTCTCTTTCTCTTTCTCTTTCTCTCTCTCTCTCTCTCTCTCTCTTTCTCTATCTCTCTCTCCACAACCATTCAAACACAAACACAAACACACACACACACACACTTACTTACTTTCTACAGTCCCCGAGGACCTTCCCCCTCGCCTCCCTTCCCCTCTCATCCCCCCTTCCATTCCCCTCCCCTCCCCTCCCATTCCCTTCCCTCCCCAATCGCTTCTCGCTCCGGCGCTCTTCTCCGGCTTCCCCAACTAGTGATTCATCCGGCAACCCTGCTATCCCCTCCCCACCCCCACCCCTCCCCTCACCCTTCGACCGATAGCTAGCCGTTCTACCAAGCAGCGCACGCACGAGGGAGAGGGGGGGGGGGGGGGTAAGGGAGAGAGGGGAGGGAGATGGAGAGAGTGGAAGGTAAGGGTGAGGGTGATGGAGAGAGGGGAGAGTGAGGGAGAGGCAGAGGGTAAGGGAAAAGGGGGAGAGTGAAGAAGGGAATAAAGAAGAGAGGATGAGTGAATGTGTAAAGAGGAGAGAATGAGGGAGGGAGTGAAGAAATGAGGGAAAGAGAGGTAGAAGTTGAGGAAGATCGGAGAGGGTGGTGGAGAGGGAGAGAGGGAGAGAGGGAGAGAGGGAAGAGGAAGAGGAGGAGGAGGAGACAAAACAGAATACAGAAATAGGAGAAAGATAAGAAGAAAGTACAGACGAAGAGAAACAGAGGAAAGGAAGAGGAGGAGGAAAAAGAAAAAGTATGACAGTAGTAGAAAATAACAAAAGAAATATAAGGAGAAGGAGAAGGAAAAAGAAAGAAGAAAAAAAAATGAGAGGGAGACGCCCTGACCTCGGTGACACCAATCAATACAAAGGAGTGTCACAAATAGCCCCCCCGGCAACTGGCAACTGGCAACTGATTTTCAACATTACGTCATATCATTTTCCCCACCTGTGTCATGTGCGGGCGGCTGGGATCAAATCGCGCTGATGACCTGCACCAGCCGAGGGCGGCGTAAGCAATGCAGTTCATGTCGGGTCGGACGAGTGTGTGTGTGTGTGTGTGTGTGTGTGTGTGTGTGTGTGTGTGTGTGTGTGTGTGTGTGTGTGTGTGTGTGTCTTTCTCTTTCTCTTTCTCGTTCTCTCTCTTTCTCTTTCTCTTTCTCGTTCTCTCTCTTTCTCTTTCTCTTTCTCGTTCTCTCTCTTTCTCTTTCTCTTTCTCGTTCTCTCTCTTTCTCTTTCTCTTTCTCGTTCTCTCTCTTTCTCTTTCTCTTTCTCGTTCTCTCTCTTTCTCTTTCTCTTTCTCGTTCTCTCTCTTTCTCTTTCTCTTTCTCGTTCTCTCTCTTTCTCTTTCTCTTTCTCGTTCTCTCTCTTTCTCTTTCTCTTTCTCGTTCTCTCTCTTTCTCTTTCTCTTTCTCGTTCTCTCTCTTTCTCTTTCTCTTTCTCGTTCTCTCTCTTTCTCTTTCTCTTTCTCGTTCTCTCTCTTTCTCTTTCTCTTTCTCGTTCTCTCTCTTTCTCTTTCTCTTTCTCGTTCTCTCTCTTTCTCTTTCTCTTTCTCGTTCTCTCTCTTTCTCTTTCTCTTTCTCGTTCTCTCTCTTTCTCTTTCTCTTTCTCGTTCTCTCTCTTTCTCTTTCTCTTTCTCGTTCTCTCTCTTTCTCTTTCTCTTTCTCGTTCTCTCTCTTTCTCTTTCTCTTTCTCGTTCTCTCTCTTTCTCTTTCTCTTTCTCGTTCTCTCTCTTTCTCTTTCTCTTTCTCGTTCTCTCTCTTTCTCTTTCTCTTTCTCGTTCTCTCTCTTTCTCTTTCTCTTTCTCGTTCTCTCTCTTTCTCTTTCTCTTTCTCGTTCTCTCTCTTTCTCTTTCTCTTTCTCGTTCTCTCTCTTTCTCTTTCTCTTTCTCGTTCTCTCTCTTTCTCTTTCTCTTTCTCGTTCTCTCTCTTTCTCTTTCTCTTTCTCGTTCTCTCTCTTTCTCTTTCTCTTTCTCGTTCTCTCTCTTTCTCTTTCTCTTTCTCGTTCTCTCTCTTTCTCTTTCTCTTTCTCGTTCTCTCTCTTTCTCTTTCTCTTTCTCGTTCTCTCTCTTTCTCTTTCTCTTTCTCGTTCTCTCTCTTTCTCTTTCTCTTTCTCGTTCTCTCTCTTTCTCTTTCTCTTTCTCGTTCTCTCTCTCTCTTTCTCTTTCTTTTCTCGTTCTTTCTCTTTCTCTTTCTCGTTCTCTCTCTTTCTCTTTCTCTTTCTCGTCTCTCTCTCTCTCTTTCTCTTTCTCTCTCTCTCTCTCTCTCTCTCTCTCTCTCTCTCTCTTTCTCTTTCTCTTTCTCTTTCTCGTTCTCTCTCTTTCTCTTTCTCTTTCTCGTTCTCTCTCTTTCTCTTTCTCGTTCTCTCTCTTTCTCTTTCTCTTTCTCGTTCTCTCTCTTTCTCTTTCTCTTTCTCTTTCTCGTTCTCTCTCTTTCTCTTTCTCATTCTCTCTCTTTCTCGTTCTCTCTCTTTCTCTTTCTCATTCTCGTTCTCTCTCTTTCTCTTTCTCTTTCTCTTTCTCTTTCTCTCTTTCTCTCTCTCTCCCCGTCTCTGCCTGTCCGTCGCCTCTTCAACCTTCCCCCCCCCTTCCCTTTCCATCCACCGCGCCGCAGTCTACTTCCGCTACGGTGGACCGCGTCCTTTCAATCTCGGCGTGTTTTTTAAGATTTAAAAAACAGACAAACACACACACACAAAAAACACACACAAAAAATGAGATTTTCCAACGGATAGCCTGTCATCCACAGCAGCTGACCCTCTTTAGTTTGCCTTGAAGACCTGCTATTGACACAATTCCCCCCCCTCACCCCTCATCCCCTTCTCACCTCTGCCTCTGCCTCTGCCTCTGCCTCTTCCTCACCCCCCCCCTCCCCTCCCTATCGCCGCTTCACCGTTCCCTGTCATCTTCTTGCTTGCAGAAGACACCCAAGTTTCGTAGAAAAAATATAAATATATATTACTCTCTGATGGTATCCATAATGGTCGTGAAGATGGTTCATTTACCTAACAAACATGCAGACAGACAAGAGGAGAGACACGCACATGCACATTGCACACACTCACACTCACACTCACACTCACACACACTCACACTAACTAACTCACTCACTCACTCACTCACACACACACACACTCACACACTTCCAGACACACACACACACACACACTCACACTAACTCACTCACTCACTCACACACACACTCACACACTTCCAGACACACACACACACTTCCAGACACACACACACACACACAGCGTGACCTTGGCACCGCCCAGCCCCAGCCAGACATTCCTACCCGGCCCACCCTGTTGGTACTCGATACCACGATTCCGGTGTGGATCGCGAAATACTGTCAGGTAGCTACCACCATCTGATCGTTCTCCTAAATATCCTTAAAATCCTATTATATGCAATAAGGGGAAAGGATTCATGGGTAGTTGATAAATTATTGGTGGAGAGACAACCATTAGAATAAAACGCATATATGATAAGATCCCAAAACTGGAAAAAAAAAAAATAAAAACGTATTTAAAACAATACGTTGCAATCATTCCAAACACCGAAAGGAATGCATGTAGGAGGTGATCGGAGAGCGAAACAAATCGCGGGGAGCAACAATCCCCCTCCCCCCCACCTACCCCTCCATTCCCCTCGTCCCTCTCACCTGCCTATCACAACCCACACATACATATATATACACACCTACACGCACGCACATGGGGATCCAGACACAGTGATGATCTTAACGTGCATATGCCCGTGATAAATATACACGTAGCTTCATTATATAAATAAAATTTATAAAATACAAGGATGTGAAGTGGCCAGCACCACGTCAAATGAAGACGGCCTAAGAAGAAAAAAAAACAGAAAATTGATAGATAAACAAACAAAAAGGCCTGTCACCAACAACAAAGCAACGCCAAACAAACAACTAATCACATCTACCAAAGAGAAAACAAAACAACAACAAAAAACAATAACTCTAATCAACGAAGACGAACCGAGCACAGAACAGACTCACAACCCCAAGATCTCTCTCTCAACTCCGCCAGCCGTTC
>BOPN01002172.1:190000-200000 GCA_017312705.2 Penaeus japonicus
TGGCACCATGCCAGACATGTAATTCAGCTATCCTACTGCACAGACCTTTTTTTAATACCGCGACCAATGGGTTAAACCATCACCAATTTAATCTCTAACTTTTCATTCACCTCTGTATTTCTAAACATATCAAGCACACATGAGAAACTTCCTTAGAAAATAACATTTAATAAAGGGAAGTACTAGACAGTATGTCTCTAAGAGGTGTACCCCAGTTCAATTAAACGCAGCAGCCGCAATGTAACTTTCCATAATCAAATTCCCTCCAACTGAATAGATGTTGTGATAGCAAATCTTAATGGTCTGTTTAAAGAGAGATTCAGACACTGAAAGGGACTCGGCATGAGAGACATGAGCATTATACCAGAAAATCACGGTATGTCGAACACTCTGCACGGAGTATTTTGTAGAATACGTATCGTTTTCAGATGCGGGTGAATATGTAAACGAGAATAAAATGCATATTAGGTTTTGATTTTGTGTTTCTGACAAGAATCCATCCGAAAAGCAGCTGAATATTTGTCAATTCCATTCAGCTAAGATGATAGTCTGTTACACATGATACCCACAATCCAATATCTCTGGTGTGGCAGATCTTCCAAGAGATTAGGGGAGCTACTGCCAGTATTATATTACTATGAGAAATAATGTATGTCTTTTCAATTTGTAATGGAAATGCCAAAGATGAAAATTCCAGGAATCTATCTATTTAATAGGCCTATACAGCTTATTGTGACCGCCTCATTACAAACATTAAATAAATATTGGTGATTGTTATGAATACTTGTTACAGGGCCATTACTAACTCCAATTTTGTTGGTAGACACATTAGTCTGTGGGATAGCTAATAACAGAAAAAAACAAGACAAAGCGAGAAGAGAACAAATCAATCCATTTAATTAGTCACTCAACAAATCAACAACCCTGGACATACTTGTCCCCGAAATTAATTCATTTCCGAGCGACAGGGGCAACAATCAAACAGTTCCGGAAAATCTAGTCTAAATCTTTGTCTAAGCGACTATTTCCTCTGAAGCCTTTGCACTACAGACTGACATAACTAAGTAAATCCTTCTGGAAGTTTACTCACCCCCTCCCATCTCCCTACCCCCGCCCACCTTCCTTCAAAGTTCTAGTGCACGTTCAGCAATTTCCGTGTCTCCAACTGGTTCTTTGACATGGATGCGGTGTCTTGATACAAAATTACTTCATTTCTGGTCATTACAACTTCAAATACTAATTATATAGATAAAATTAAAAAATAAAATTGGTATGCACAATATACTATTTCAACTTTAACACACTGAGCAAGACATAACTAGAGTCGATTCCTTCCTTCACAACAAGCTCCATCTTGCCAAAATATGGGTGACGGAGATTTGTTTACTTTAGCTGCTGTGAGAAGCGTGGAAGCCAAACCATTGCTGGACTTAGCCACATGAGCACAAGTTCACCAACTTTGACAAATGACTGTGGCCTTGCATTTACTTTCAAAAGATCGTTCTTTATACTTGATGGTGTTGCTTTACCTGTCCTTCATGGGTGATATTTTACTTAGATTTCTTCCGTCTTTGCATGACCTTATTTCGTGAATGGAATTGATAAGAGAAATAACACGACTATCCAGTAATCCTAGCACACTATAAAACAGGAGAACCATATTCATTGGATCATGCTCTCTTCTCTCTCTCTTTTGACTATGAACAAACATTTCCCACGTTATGCGAAGGACCGCTGAATCCCGAACCTATTACAACTTACTCTACATACACGTCGTTTGTCCTGTGTGTCCCTTCCAAACAAAATCTATGGAAAATATTGATCCTAGGCCTATAACTTCTACAAGAGACGTATGGCACTCATTCCTCCAACTATTAACCTGTTAACTGTAACATACAGCATTAACTGTGGGGATTTCAAAAGCCATATAATAAAAGTCCCTGGCATGGTCATCTTGTTTCGAATAATAATAAAAACTGTATTCTAGGACATTCCTTTTGTTATTAACTAGATGTCACTAGGATGGTGGGGTGTTTTAATTGCTGTTCATGGGGTTTAAAAGTGCAGAGGAACTTGTTTGATAAGACAATATTCTTTTAACTATGTGCATAGTCATCACTCTAGCATTCCACTTGAAAATCAATAAATATTTTTCTGCTATTCTAAATCAGCAATAATCAGTTACCATTTTTACTCAACTACTGACCAGCAATGACTTATAATGTATATATTTTTTTTCTTTTAACAATCTAAGCACATCAAAATAAACAGCTTTGTTTAGATTTCCAATTCCTGGGAGTCCTAACTTCCACACACGTCATGAACTGGATACCTTCTAGAAACTACAATTGAAGTTCTGAACTTCCAAAGAATTCTCCTCACTCCTAGACCTTCACCCTCTATTCCTTTCAAGCTTTGGACAGAAAAAAAATATCATATGCTTTCCATTTCAATATCGATGAGACACAAGACTTAAAAGTTGACCACAATTTGGGTGTGACCACGGTAGGCCTATAACACCTACAACAACAATCACAAAAAAAAGGCTTTAAAAAAACGGTGCTCCTTCACCCAAACATACACACACGCACACATACACACACCTGTACAACTCACTCTCCCTGGAATGCCACTGAACAAACCTTATAGACCTGGAACTCAATACGTACCAAAGAAGAGCCTGGAATATAGGCCGGTCCACCGACGCGCATTACAATAAACATCCATAAAACATTTCTCTTTGCAAAGAGGACCCATAACGAAGACCAGACACAAGGAAGAAGGCAAGGATAGTCGGAAGAAAACAAGAAGTATGCCCGTGTGTCTCCCAAGGTTCCCCAGGTGGCATAAGTGGCATTAATGAGTTACCCTTTCATGTTTTTCGCTCGCCCATTTTTGGGGCGTTAAACCGACGTCTCTCAATGGCATTCTGACAGATGTGTAATAGGGAGGGAATATTTAATGTCCGTGGATGACTAGGGTTGTGTCTGACCCTATCGGCTCTCGCCCTTCGGGGAGGAAAAGGGTGATTTTTGGGGAGTGTCGAGGAATCGATGAGAAAACGCCATCATCGCCTGCCCATTTCTCGCCCCAAATGCCAACCTTTACCCGTTGCCACGACTACCCACGCTTCGAAAACAGACTCAACTCACCTCAACATATCCAGCGCCGTAGGACGATGCCCACAGCAAACTATGAAGTACAGAATAGAACACAAATAATGTCATTTTCGCTCAAATTTTTGCTTGAGTTCCGCACCCTCCAACGAGTCACAATGCACTGACTGCTCGAGGTTACTGGAACCGTGTTTATCCGCAGCGCCGCTCTCGTACGCAGCGGCAACTGTTATCGTTTTCGGGATTCTTTTTTTTTATTTTGGGGACTTTTTTTTGGGGGGGGGGTTCCTCAACTGTCGAAAGTCGATTCTTGGTTGTTCTTGGATTATTATTTTTCTTCTATGATCTCGAATTTGGAATTAGGAAGATCTTTCGTATGATGAGGGAAGTGTTATTGTTTTATTTTTATTTTTTTCCATGTTCTGGATTCTTTTTTTTTTTTTGGATCTTAAAACTGTCGAATATGGTGTTGGATTGTTGGTTGTTATTTCAATTAATAGACATGTTTAATTTTTGGATTAGGTATCGCTTAATAATCTGCAGTGACCCTCTCGTATTTATCGAGAACTGATATTCCTTTTCCACACCTAAATAAAATGGGTTACCATATATCCTGAAGGTTCTAAATGGACGAAAATGATGTTCGATTGTTGGTGACATATGTGACTTTTACGTCTTTGTTTTATTTAGAAGGAAAAGTTCGCTTTCAGTCTCGAAAGCAGAGTTTATTAAGAGTTTCGGATTCGATTTCGTACTTATAACCTAGATGAAGATAGATGAATTGGGGGAAATATGGACACAATTATTTATTTGTCAGCGGTAGACTCAGTAGAAGGACTCAAGTCATCCGGTAAATTAATATTACCTGCTGAAAACCACCGACAATTTCGAAAATGATAGGCTTCTGTCAGGCCATTGCAACTAACGTCAATCAAAGAATAGGCACGAAATTCTCCCTCAAACTTCCTATTCTAAAGACTAAAAGAACGCCATACATTAGCTAAGTTGCATATCTAAATACCCACGACCCTTCTATCCTCCTAAACCCGAAAATAAAACAAAAAAGCATAAACCCCCAAACACCCGCATTTCAAAATAACATTTCGAAGCGCAAAATGAGACATTATCGTAGCTCAGCCAGGGCAGGGTGTCGGCCACTGCTCCTGCGCGGTCAATGCAGACTTCAGAAAGGCGCTATGGTTATTGATTGTCTCTTTTGGGTGTCTTGCAGTCATGTCTTGAGAGATGGAGATGGATTGATTGAAATTCTACTTTTATAGGTGTTATTTTCTTTTTTTAAGAGTAGGGAGGGAGTAATTATAAAATGTCTAAGCCTATGGTTATTGGGTATTGATTGTCTCTTTTTGGCTTGTCTCGTAGTATCTCTTGGAGAGATGGAAATGGTGTTGGCTGGAATACTTCTCTTTAACACGTTTCTTTTATTTATCTCTAGAGGGAAATGGTTGATGGTAAGATGGTTTATCGTCTCTTGCTTCTGTTTAAAAGCCTTATTACCATAACTTCCAAACAGATAGTTCCGACATTGAATTGCAAATTGATCATACAATACAAAGACATTCATTCAGGTGTTGTTTTTCATTATCAAATCCCTTCACTGACATATATATATATCTTTTCCAAATAGGCATTCGATTAACAGATAACACATAACCTACATTCTAGTGAAGATACTCCGCGAAAGTGAAATAATAACAACAAACATGGGGCCTTTCCAGAAAGTCCTTCTATTTCCGAAAACTTACACGGCCTTCATATGGTCATAAAAGTTCTCTGAAGTCTTTGATGATACTGGAAGATGTCTCTTTACCATTTTTTCCCTCTCGAAGAAGAATCTAGAAACAATTTCGTTAAACAGTGATAGGTCACATATCTATTGATTAAATGGGAAATCTATCCGGGAAGAGCGGCCGTGTGGCGTATTGTTAATCAGTCTCCCTAATTCGCTATCAATCTGTTCTCTCTGAATGTGTGGATTCTATATTTGCATAAATACACACGCACACACACGTACATATATGTGAACACACACAAACACACTCAAACACACACACAATCACACACACAATCACACACACACACACACACACACATATATATATATATATATATATATATATATATATATATATATATATATATATATATATACATATACATACATATATATACATATATATATATATATATATATATATATATATATATATATATATATATATATACATATATATATATATAAGAAAATATATATATATATATATATATATATATATATATATATATATATATATATATATATATATACATATATATTCACATATATAAGAACATAAATAAATATATATATATATATATACATATATATATTACATAAATGCAGAATGTACCCATGACGACCATCGATATCTCAAATGTTGCTAAAAAGCTTCGAAACTCGAGTGATCAAGCTTGAGAGACTACGGACGTACCTGCTCTTGAACGAGTGGATATGCACACTCTATCCTTTCATTGGGATTAAAGTTACACACTAACGACCAAGTAACATTTCTTTTTCATCTTCCTTCCCCTCTTCGGCGAGAGAGAGAGAGGGAGAGAGAGAGAGAAAGAGAGAGAGAGAGTGAGTGAGAGAGAGAGTGAGAGAGAGAGAGAGGGAGAGAGAGAGAGAGAGAGAGAGAGAGAGAGAGAGAGAGAGAGAGAGAGAGAGAGAAAGAGAGTGAGAGAGAGAGAGATACAGAGAGAGAGGGAGAGAGAGAGAAAGAGAGTGAGAGAAAGAGAGAGAGAGAGAGAGAAAGAGAGAGGAAATGTAATAAACTCAAAAGACAGAAATTGAGATGTTATGAACATGTTATGAACTTGGGGGACGGATGCGCTGTTCGTCTGGTTCCCTCTTTCTTACTCTTTTTTTTTTCTATTTATTTTTTTGTTGTTGTCTGTCTGTTTTGATTGTCTAGCTGCCTGGGTGTATTTCTTTCTTTTTCTTTTCTGTCTCACTTTTTTTTTTCTTTTTTTTTCTTTCTGTCTTGTTATCCTGTTCTTTAGCCTTTCTCTCTCTCTCTCTCTCTCTCTCTCTCTCTCTCTCTCTCTCTCTCTCTCTCTCTCTCTCTCCCTCCCTCTCCCCTCCCTCTCTCTCTCTCTCTCTCTCTCTCTCTCTCTCTCTCTCTCTCTCTCTCTCTCTCTCTCTCTCTCTCTCTCTCTCTCTCTCTCTCTCCCTTCCTCTCTTCTGTGATGTCTCTCTCTCTCTCTCCTCCCCCACTTTTCTCTCTCTCCCCTCCTCTCTTCTATGATATCTATTTTCCTGTTCTATTCCCCGTTCCGCTGTTCAGGACCCCTCCCTCCCCCCCCCCCGTTCCGTTCCGTTCCATTTTCCTCTCTCCTCCCCCCATCTCTCTCTCTCTCCCTCTCTCTCTTTCTCTTCCTCCTCCCCCCCATCTCTCTCTCTCTTTTCCTTCCTCTCTTCTGTGATCTCTCTCTCTCTCTCTCTCCCCTCCTCTCTTCTATGATATCTATTTTCCTGTCCAATTCCCCGTTCCGCCGTTCAAGAGAGAAAGAAATAGAGAAAGAAAAGGAGAGGAGAAGAGAGAAAGGAGAATAGCGAACTCGAAACACGGAAACTTTCCTCTTGTTTATTTTCCTTTTTTTTCGCAAGCCTAATGACTTATTTTCCCTTGGCTGAAAACATTTCTCACAGAAGAGCGACGCCTCGACTCCTACGCATACCCCCTCCCCCCTCCCCCACATCGTTCCGTTCCATATTTCTCTCGGTCATCTACCCAAGCAGGCAGACATATGACTTAGGGCTATATTTGTAACAACTTAATCCAAGCATAATCTTCACGAATTTCATTATAAAAGAGATAATAAAAAAAAGAAAAAAAAAAAAAAACTAATCTTTCTTTCTTTCTTTTTTATAAGATTCGGAAAAGTATTACGAGTGATAAATTGTATGAATGTAATTATCATTAACAAAGTTAGTGAGCTCATTAGTACGCGCTAATAGGTACTTTTTAAGTTTACTCAAGTTCGGATCATAATTAGATATCAACAAGATAGCAACAGCGGTACTATTGATATAACGATAATTACGTGATTATGATATGATAATAAAGACTTTGTATTGAGGATATTATATATAATGGTGTTACTGTGGGAAAGATTATGATGATAGTGATAATGATGATGATGATGATAATAATGATGATGATGGTTATACAAATAATTATGTTAAGCATCATAATGATAGAGCTGATGATAACAATAATAATGATAATATGATAATAATGATGATACTAACACAATAATAATAATGATAAGAGTAATGATGATGATAATAATAACTATATTAACAGTAGTAACATTATTGATAATAACAATAATAATATCAATGATGATAACAATGATAATATAAAAAAAAATAATAGTAATGATAATAACAATAACAACAATAACAACAGTAATAATAACAACAATAACACCACCACCACCAACAACAGATACAACAAATAAAGTAAATAATAAAAAAAAATAAATGACAAATAACTATCACTATAAGCCCTATCAGCCAATATTCAGTCTGGCTCAAGAACAAAATTCAATTATAAAGGAAACGTACAGATTCTGAGGTGACTGAAGTATATCCTTGGGTGATCTATTTTAGCGGAAACATATTTTCGCGATGGGTGGATGTTATATGGGAAGATTTTTAGCCCCGTAGTTTTTGGATGGATAATTTTGAATGGATTTTGTTCTGTGTTTATGGGAAGATTTTTAGCCCCGGTAGTTTTTGGGTGGATAATTTGAATGGATTTTGTTCTGTGTTTATGGGAAGATTTTTAGTCCGGTAGTTTTTGGGTGGGTAGTTGAATGGATTTTAGTTTGTTTCTTTGTCTGTTTTGTGTTTGTGTATGTGTGTGTCTTTTGTGTCCTTGTTTTTGTTGTTTTTGATTGTTGTTGCTCTTGCTTTCGTTCTCTCACTTTCTATTTTTCTTTGTCTTTCTTTGTCTTTCTTCGTCCTTCTTTGTCTTTCTTTCTCGTTCTCGTTCTCGTTCTCGTTCTCTTTCTTTGTCTTTGTCTCTCTCTCTCTCTCACTCACTCACTCACTCACTCACTCACTCTCTCTCTCTCTCTCTCTCTCTCTCTCTCTCTCTCTCTCTCTCTCTCTCTCTCTCTCTCTCTCTCTCTCTCTCTCTCTCTCTCTCTCTCTCTCTCTCTCTCTCTCACTCACTCACTCACTCACTCTCTCTCTCTCTCACTCTCTCTCTCTCTCTCTCTCACTCACTCACTCACTCACTCACTCTCTCTCTCACTCACTCACTCACTCTCTCTCTCTCTCTCTCTCTCTCTCTCTCTCTCTCTCTCTCTCTCTCTCTCTCTCTCTCTCTCTCTCTCTCTCTCTCTCTCTCTCTATATATATATATATATATATATATATATATATATATATATATATATGTTTGTGTGTGTGTGTACACACCTCTGCCACATGCACTAACCCACTCAGTCAATCAGTCAGTCGGTCGGTCGGTCTGTCAGTCGGTCAGTCAGTCAGTCAGTCAGTCAGTCAGTCAGTCAGTCAGTCAGTCAGTCAGTCAGTCAGTCAGTCAGTCAGTCAGTCAGTCAGTCAGTCAGTCAGTCAGTCAGTCAACCACTCACTCACTCACTCACTCACCCATCCACTCACTCAAAATCCCACCTACTCACCCACCTACCCACCCACCCACTCATCCACCCACTCACTCACCCACCCACCCACCAACCCACCAACTCACCCACCCACTCACCCAAACCCACATCCAAATCCACACCCAAATTCATACGTGGGGTACAAGATGAAGATCAGCTGAGAATCAACACCCAACTTTTCCTTATACATAAAACATGAATGGAAGTCTTAACACAGAAACAGATAGATCACACACACACACACACATAGCGACTTGGCTCCCTCCTTGAAATGCTGAAAAGATTTTTATATTTTATTTTACACGCGAATTTTTCTGCTTGGCTTGCCTTTTTTGACTGTTTTTTTTTTTTTTACTTTTTTTTTTTTTTTTTTACTTTTTTGATTATTTGTTGATCTGTTGATTTGTTTATTTATTAATTTTGGTAATTACCTATGTATTTATTTATTTATTTATCTATTTATTATTTTTACTTTTTGTATTATTTGTTGATCTGTTGATTTGTTTATTTTATTAATTTTAGTCATTATTTATCTATTTATTCTATATCAGCTGTTGGTGCGTTGTATATATATATATATATATATATATATATATATATATATATATATATATATATATATATATATACATATATATATATATATATATATATATATATATATATATATATATATATAATCGACATCTTTTTAGGAAAAATGGAATCGGTTTGAAAAAAAAAATAAATAAATAAAAACAAAAGGAAAGAGATTCACTGACGCCTTTGTGGTTGAAGAATAGGATTCAATTCCCTTCTATGAAGAGATAAAGGGTTAGTTTCCTTTAAGGGTTTGATGCTTTTTTTTCTTTTTTTTTTAATCTGAAATTTGAGGCAAGAATCACGCTTCCTTTTGCTGTGGTTTTAATATTGTTATTATTTTTATTCTTATCATTATCATCATTATTACTATTATTATTGTTATCGTTATTATCACCATCAGATCCATAATGTTTATTATCATTATCACTACTATAATCATTGTAACTATCATAATAACTACCACTTCTCTTTCTCTCTCTGTGTCCCTTCCCTTCCCTCCCTGTCTCTCTCTCTTTCTCTCTTTCTTTCTCTCTCTCTCTCTCTCTCTCTCTCTCTCTCTCTCTCTCTCTCTCTCTCTCTCTCTCTCTCTCTCTCTCTCTCTC
>BOPN01002172.1:205890-208390 GCA_017312705.2 Penaeus japonicus
AGTAGCTAGAGATATATTTAAGAAATAATTATTCATTTTCTAAAACAAATATAAGGTACCATGTTTTTTGAATGTGAATTAGTCTTTATATCATCATCTCTATTAGCCCGAAATAGCACTTGTTTTGTGCTTGCGGTTAGCAGATATATTTTTTCCTAAGCATTCTACAACTACATTTTTTTTTTTTTTTTTTTTTTTTTTTTTTGACGAGTTGGAAACATGTTTAGCTTCATTCATGTTGAAAACCCATTCCTTTGCAAGAGTTGCATGAGTACCTTAACCAAGACTGGTTTGGGGGAGACCATCTTCGCTAAGGTATTGCATCAACTCTTCTTTCTCCCTCTTATAATAAAGGCAAAAGAGCATCTACTTATCTTAAGATATGTCTCTCCATCTTCCTTCAAATATCCAGTGCACATATCCATACACGCAGAGTCACCCGCCCATATATGCAAATGCAGAAGGGATTTGTCCTACTATTTCGCTACCTGTTCGCCCGCCCTCCCGTCCTGCCGCCCATCAAAGACCCTGGCCCGTCCACCTGTCGAATCGCCTCGTAAAAGCAGCAGACACGTTATACATGATGTATGTGTATATCTGTACATACACACATGCACACATATGCACATGCACACACATACACATACACACACACACACACACACACATACACACAGAACAATTTGAATTTAAAAAAAAGTGGTTCATAAGGTTTATAAATCCTTTATGTGGATGTGCATTAAAGGCGAAAGTTATTTCTTCTGAACACCCACCTTTAAAGCGCTTACATGTGATAACAAAATTACAAAGTCATGGCATGTAATGAAAAGCTATTCAAAGCTGTACTGCTTAACAGTACCACTTACCTAAGCCACGTTATTTCGTTCTGGATATGTGTTCTGCTAAATGTGATTTAGGTGTGCTGTAACCAAAAATCTGCACTGTGTATAACGAAATGGCCTCCAGTCTCCAGGAAAAAAAAAATCCTATATTCATTTTATATTTCGTGTCAATTCTATATATTTTTACTCGTGCAGTGAAATATAATGATGATAATGATAATAGCTCAAAATATGATAATGATAACAACAATAATGATTACAATATGAATATAAATAACAACTCTAATAGGAAAGTCATAGTAGTAATAGTAATAAAAACAAGATAATAATAAAATGAAATAAATATGATAACAAAAACCATATTAGAATTCTTGTCTCCTTTTTCTTCTCCGGTTCAACGAAGATTTCCCAAGAGATGCTGCTCACATTTCATAACGACGTAGGAGACTAAAAATAAACATACACTCGTTATCTTGTGATTAATGTGTAAGTGACTCGTCATCATTATGTCAAAAAAAAGTGTGCGTGGATTTTGAAATGATTAAAAAAAAAAAGAAAAAAGATCCTAGTTCATTGTACCGTATTTATGTGAATTATTGAGTCCTGTTGAATTTCCTAAATCTTTTGGCCATTTATTCTAGGTTGTTACTAAGACCTCTGAAATTACACACTGAAGCCTTTTTTAAAAAACCATTTCTCAACTAACGCCTTGTGATATGTCGGTTAATGCCCTATACTATTAATACACTAATATATCAAAACTTATGATATGCCACAAATAATTCCATACCTAGAATCATTTGCATAGATATTCATAGTCTTTCATACTTTTTCCACGCTACTAAAAGGTATCGAGTTGGACAAAATGATTCCATAGCGGTATATCAAAGGTCTGAAAAAAAAGAAAGAAGAAAAAAAAAAAAAAAAAAAAAAAAAGTCACTCACATACGAGTAATCCCAATTATTATTATGTGTATGGGTAAAATATACAATATGCAAAAGATACAAAGATGCAGTATTATTTGCAGATAGTTTCTGATTGTCATTCTATCAAAATAAATATGTTTACTTAAAAGATAATCACTTGATTACAGATTATGGTTGAGTTCGTACATTGCTCTATTCATACAATCTTAGTAAAGCAGTTTCTAAGATATATATATATATATATATATATATATATATATATATATATATATATAATCAATGATATATGTATGTATGTATATGTATATGTATATATATTTATTTATTTATCTATCTATCTATATATATATATATATACATATATATATATATATATATATATATATATATATATATATATATATATATATATATATATATATATATATGTACGTATGTATATATATAAAGTTTTTCAATGTGAATAGAATGATACATACATACATACATACACACACACACACACACACACACACACACACACATATATATATATATATATATATATATATATATATATATATATATATATATATATATATATATACATATAATACACACACACACACACACACACACACACACACACACACACACACACACACACACACACACACACACACACACACACACACACACACACACACACATATATATATATATATATATATATATATATATATATATATATA
>BOPN01002172.1:223390-228158 GCA_017312705.2 Penaeus japonicus
CTTTGTTTCCACGCACATATATTGGAATTATAGTACCCTCTTTCAGTAAATTAGGATAATCCCCATGTCCAAAGATTTCCTCCACAAAGTTACCAGTGGCTTTGCTATGGTTTCTTTGCAGTTTTTTAAAAAGATTGCTGGGATTTCATCTGGCCCAGCTGCTGAGTTTGTTGAGATTTCACTTACTGCTTCAAGAATATCTTTTTCATTGAATATGAAGTCAGTGAGACATTCATCTTCGTTACTAATAATACTAAAATGTTGTGTGTCTGATATTAATTTTTCTATTCTTGGGACACTACAGACTTCTTCACTGTACAATTTGAGTAATTCAGCCATTTCCTTTGAATCAGTTACCAATGCACCATTATTCATAAGATGCCCAATTTCTGTTCTCTTCTTTAACCTGTTGTTTGCATAAGAGAAAAAAATATTTTGCATTCTGTTTTATAGCTTCCACAGCTCTTTTTTCTTCGGCTGCTTTTTGGTTACTTATAGACAGTTTTAATTTATCTTCTAATAGCCTTATCTCTGCTTTGATCCTTTCTCTCTTGATCTGATCTGTTGTTTTTTTCAATTTGTTAACCTTATTTTTTTGTTTCTTAACATGATCCTTCGATCTCTTGGTATAATATTCTTGTTTTTGTTGTTTTTGGGGGGCACAAAGATTCTACAAACATTTTTAAATGCATTATAAAGCTTCTCTAGGTTTAATTATCACTTAATGGATTCGTAAAGGCTTGAATTATTCCTGTGCAATTGAATGATTGATCTATAGGGAGTATATCATTTGGTGTTAAGAGGACGTCAATATCTTTCAGTGACTTTTCTAGTGTTGCATTTAATTTTTTCCAATCTATTTGATTATGGCTAAAGTTTAAAGATCTGAGGCTCTTTTCTGCTTCGGCTATCTGTTTTTTACTACTTTTCTGATTATTTAACTTATTCATTGTGATTTCAATTATTTTGTGGTCTGATTGGGCTGTATAAGTTGATGATATGTTGTGTACATCTTCCCCTATACTAATGAAAACAAGGTCCAGTATATTTTCTTCCCTTGTTGGAATATTGATGATTTGGTTAAGGTAAAAATTTTCTTCAAAATCTAAAAGCATTCTCGCTTGTTGTTTTTTCATCTTTAGTGGCATTTGCTCCTATCTTTATTTTTCTTTGTTTAATCGATAATGAAATTAAAATCGCAAAGTATAATAATAGCTTCAATTTCCCTTGTATTGACAATGTAATTACTAATAATGTAGTATTCACTGAAAAATGTTTCTGTTGTTCCAGGACTTCTGTATAAGATAATGTATAGCTCTTTTGTATATTTTGTCAATACCCCTAGTATTTCTACTGTATTATTAGAGTATTCTATTACAGTATCCATTCTAGTTGCTAATTCTTTCCTGATATAAAGAGCTACTCCTCTTCTGCTTCTCTTACTTCTATCTTTCCTTATTAGCTAATAATTATTAATTATAATTTCTTCATTTTTTATGTCTTCATTCAGATGAGTTTCTGTAAAAGCTATCATTGAATAATTGTTGATCTTTGCCATGTCCTCTAGATATGTAGGTTTTGTCTGGTTACTTTTTGGATATAATCCTTGTATATTTAGCAATATGAGAGTCTCAGATAAATTATTTCTTTGTGTGTCTACATTATCTATTGTTGTTAGATAGTTGACGTCGTTTCCCCCTATTTTGGGGGGCTGGACCCTTTCCCCCGGTGTAGCAGTATATATATATATATATATATATATATATATATATATATATATATATATATATATATATATATAAACATATCTATATCTATTTATAACTATCTATATATCTATCTATCTCGATATCTATATATCTATCTCTATATCTATATCTATATTTACATATCTATTTATCTACAGTGTCTACCTATCTTTCTGCCTGTCTGTCTGTCTATCTATCTCCTAGAGCGGCTGTGTGTGTGTGTGTGTGTGTGTGTGTGTGTGTGTGTGTGTGTGTGTGTGTGTGTGTGTGTGTGAGAGAAAGAATACACACACACACACACACACACACACACACACACACACATATATATACATATATATATATATATATATATATATATACATATACATATATATATACATATATATATATATATATATATATATATATATATATATATATATATATATATATATGCACACACACACACACACACACATACACACACATAAATATATATATATATATATATATATATATATATATATATATATATATATATATATATATATACATATATGCATATACAGTACATATGTTTGTATGTACGAGCACACCCCAAATTTCGCATATTTATAACATGCCAAGACAGGTCCCTTCACAAAATATAAGACAGGGGCGGAGCATCAGTGGAACAGCAGAGGGGGGCGGAGAGTTAGTGGAACACTTTTTAGGGGGCGGGGCAATAGTGGTCTAGAAGATGGAGGGTAAGCAGAATAGGCCGACTGAGCAGATATTCAGGGTTTTATGTAAGGCCTTTTTTATGTCTTTTCCAGGACCTGGTCGTAACTTAGTCGAATAGATTAGAATGTTAATAAAATAACGAATAAAAGTAGAATATTTACAGATATATATTTACATATATAACTGCTTCGTCGATATATTTTGTTTACGTTCATATTACGGTATTTTATGTACCCTGTATTGATGACTAAATATCAGCTTTTTATAGTAAATCCTTTATAAACCTATTAGAAACATTTTACGATATATTTATGTTTTAAAAACAGATCATTGCAAGATTAACCATACAAGAAAAAGATACTTCTCTACCATTTTAAGATGCTTTATTTAATGAATTTGCCATTATCACACAAAACATGAGCCAACATGGTCGTGAGTCTAGGTCACAATTTTTTTTACCATTATTTTTTTGGGTGATTTTTTTTCTTCGAAAATAGGACAAAAAATTATGATGTTGGGGAAGAAAAAAATCGTTTCTATTTTGGTTTAAAAAGAGGTTTTACAATGAATGCACAAACATATTTAAGATGATTGATATTTTTTTATATTTATGCACTGTCTAATTAAATCTAAATATGTACCAACTTTCCTTATGAAATATTAAATCAAAACATGTATTCCCCATTGTTATAATTACTTTCCTTACAAACTATAAAAGTTTATCAGAAGCTTTTTTTTTTTCTTGGAAAAAAAAAATCCTTATTATGGTCACTTCTAGTCCTTAGAATATGTATTCTGTGTCCTCAATGCTAATATCTTTCTTATTATTCCACTTAATCCATGTTCACTTTTTTGGGTCCCTCAATTATTATTTTATTTATTTATTATTATTATTATTTTTTTTAAGGCAATCAATTTCCACCCGTTTTTTTTTTTTTTTTTTTTTTTTTTTAATCTTTCTTTATTTCTTTCTTTCTTATCCCATGGAAGCACACCCCTATAATGTAGGGGCCTCTAGATTTCCCTTCACCCCAAAAGTCCTTCGTCACTGTTCATGGAGGAACATGAACCCAAAAGAATATGATTATAAACAACATCGGAATTATAGACTTTTATCAACAATAAATTCGCAAATTTGAATGCAGACACACATGAAAACACAAAACAAACACACATACGGGAATGAAACACGCACATCGTAAAAGTACATACACAAGGAAATGCACACTTGCAAATACACACACATGAAGAAAACTCACATAAAAAACTGCATACACGTACATGAGGAAAATGAAGATAAACACTTTCACTTACATGCACACACACACACACACACACACACTTACACACACACACCAGACACACACACACACTTACACACACACACACACTTACACACACACACCAGACACACACAAACACACACACACATTTACACACACATACACATGCGAATTTCGCTCGTTTTACTCTCCATTAGCATCTTAATCCCAGCACCGTTATATCTTTAATCATAGGTCACTCGAGTCAACCAGGATTAACCACCACACAACTGGAACATGACTCAGCTAGTCGGAAAACTCAACCGACATCAAATATTTGATCCTGATAAGGTTGCTATCTCCTCTTTTCTTCAATGTTACAGAATGAGTTATACATCGGTTATGATCTGCTCTTGCGTGTCACACTGCATAAAGGACTAATGAAAGAGAAGAAAAGATGTAATGAATAACGAGAGAGAGAAAGAAGGATAGACATAGAAAGAGAGTAAAAAAGAGAAACAGAAAAATAAATCTGACAAGGGGTAAAAAAAAAAAAAAGAAAAAAAATTGTCCAGGTTCACCATAACTTTCCCGACCAGCATCACACCCACCATACTCACCATAATCGGCATTCAACACAGACAACATACCAAAGCTATCTCAACCTACTATCCCCCTTGATGGTCAATGGTGATAGTGATCATTTGCAAACCAGCCGTGATTGATTCACTGTCTCTGTTTAGTGCAACGTGGGATTGAGTCTGATATTGGGAGCAAACGCTACGCCTACGACCGTGGCTGGAAACCTATATTAAGGTATTCCGTACTGGCTAAACGCGATCATGGCATAAAACATAGGCTTCATCTGGTGTATGCGCGTAGGGTAGAAATAATAACGTTTCACAGATTAATTGTATGTATGCATATATATATATATATATATATATGTGTGTATATATGTATACACACACACACACACACACACACACACACACACACACACACACACACACATATATATATATATATATATATATATATATATATATATAT
>BOPN01002173.1:7500-10000 GCA_017312705.2 Penaeus japonicus
AGCAGGGAATCATAACTAATGATTTATAGTCTATCGTGATGATAAACCAACGAGTGAATCTATAATAAAAAATAGGTAAAGCAATAGAGGAACTTAAACAAAGAAAAAATGGCACTTAAGTAAGACACTAATACCTATCCATATAAAAGTGAAAAACTAAAAAACATGTATCTAAAATCTGAATCTCAATTCAAATACAAGATCACGTTCCTTCCTAGTACCTCTTAAAGTTGACGAGCGTTGAACTCCGACCACACGAGCGAGTGCAAGCGTCGAGCCGCGCCCTCCAGTACTGGTCAAGAGTAACCTTGCTACGATAGGGCGAAGGCAGCCTCGTCACCCACACGCAGTCGCCGAGGAGGGGGGCTTTGGTGGCTGCCTTTTTGATGACTGGAGTTTTTTTTTAGACGGATACACTTCCATAGGTTTGGAATTACAGCATTCTAGGTTGTATTGAGAAGAGGGAGAGGAAATATTGTAGAAAATAATGAAAACAAATCAGGTATACTTAAGTAGAATCTAAAATGGGGGTACATTGATTTTTTTTTCTTTTTGATAGCAATGTGCTTTTCTCACCTCTTCCATTACTATCAATCACACTTATCTCTATCTCACCTTCCTTATATTTCCCATTCTCCACCTTTCTTCCTCTACTTCCTTACATCCCTAAAACAATAAAGAAAGGACCTCCAACCCCTTACAAGCCCTCGGCCTCAATCACCCTTCGCGCCACAAAGCCATTATCTCTTCCTCGCTCCATTGGCGTAATTGGACAGCATAACAACCCCGGAGACAAAACTCAGGCCATTACGCTTTCCCGAACCTCTTCTGTCTCTCTATTGAATTCGGATACACGGGAGAGGAGTCAGTCAGGTGTCAGGGTATGCGACGGGGCGGGAGGCGCTGCAGGGGAGACTGAAGAAGAGGGGGGGGGGCGGAGGGGCGGGAGGCGCTGCAGGGGAGACTGAAGAAGAGGGGGGGGGGGCGGAGGGGCGGGAGGCGCTGCAGGGGAGACTGAAGAAGAGGGGGGGGGGGGCGGAGGCCTCGCCCGGCGGGAGTGTCTTCAGTATCGATGGAGGGACTTCGTTGGCCTTTGTTTCATGTTTGTACATCTTTTTTTATTTTTTTTTTACTCTCTTTTTAATCATGTATGTCTGTTTTTTTCTATGACTATTCTATTTGTAAACCTTATTACATATCTAAAATACATGATGCATTTATACACATGACTGCAGAAAAAAAGGAAACACATTACGATTCATGCTATAAAGGGTAAAAAAAAAAAAAAAACATTGATATATGTCTTGATATCTAAAATTCATTTGTGTGTGTGTGTATTTGCATGTATATACATGTATATACGTGTATATATATGTATATATATGTATATATATACATATATATATATATATATATATATATATAGATATATGCATATATAAACATATATAAATATATATACACACATAAGTGTGTATATAGATATATATACACACATAAGTGTGTATATAAATATATATACACACATAAGTGTGTATATAAATATATATACACACATAAGTGTATATATATATGTATATATATATATACATATACACACACATATATATGTATATATATATATATATGTATATATATGTATATATATGTATATATACATATATATATAATTATATGTGTGTGCGTGCGTGTGTTTGTGTATGTATGTATAAATGTAAATTGTAAATATGTATATATATGTATATGTTTATATATGTATATGCTATATATAAATATCCATCCATCCTTATCTATGTATCTACCTATATATGTATGTATGTATATATGCGTGTGTGTGAGTGTTTTCTTTCCCAGGCGTGGCCCTTTCGGCATCCTTTCCTCCCCGACGGACCGGATTTTTTTTCGGTGGCGTAGGACCGGTAAGCGGGTATCGGTTGATCGCCGGGTTGCATCTAAACATATCTACTTGGCGCACACATCGATATAAGAAGGAATACAATTATTGATGTGGATGGTTATGGTTGTCGGGATAATAGAATGGTAACGGAACTAAAGGTTTTATAAATAGTAGCAATTCCAATAACTGTGACTTTATTCACCACACACACTCAATTATATATATATATATATATATATATATATATATATATATATATATATATATATATATATATATATTCCCTGTCGTCCTACAAATCTCCCCAGGAATATAAACGAACGAAACTCCAAGAAAAGGTGGATATCCATACCCACCCCCCACCCGGTTTTTGTAGCAGGATAGGATGGAGAGAAAGGAATAATTTAGCTAAGAACATGCGAAGCGAAAGATTGGAAAGTAAAGCAGACAAAAAAGAATGATCAGGGCAGAACTTCTTGCTGCTTTACCTGTATTTAGAATGGTTTGCTCTCTATATTATTGCCTGCAGAGGTAAGAGTCCCGTAAATGTGGCACCATCGCATTCCCCTCCCCTTTCTCCACCTGTTTCTTTGGCCTATCCTT
>BOPN01002173.1:17500-27500 GCA_017312705.2 Penaeus japonicus
GTGTTTTCAAGTTTTCATTTTCATATTTCTAGCACTCGGAAAAGGCTCTGAGCGACGGTAACTACGTGTGGTTCGGTTTTGTATTTCCTCACTTTATAATTGCTGCGTTGGTGACCTTGTAATTTTCCCTCGCGTAAACTGTCACTAAATACGCGCCTTATGATTTGAGAACAGATTCCACATGCGGGTCCTGAAAACGATCACGTTGTGCTGGCGTGCACATGTGTCGGGAAAGTTTACACAATGGAACCGTCCGGATGCAACAAAAGGGACAGCTTAACTACACCCGAAATGATATCTCTTAAGCTCATTCACTTACATACTCCACATTCATTGATTACATAGTGGATACCGATAGTGAGGGATGTGTCTTTACAGCACGAAATACGATTTTTAACTTCGCTTTTACGAAAGACGTCCTTCGAGGGAAAGTTCGGACGCCTCTGAGAGCGTCGAGGCTTTAAAGGTCGGTCGCCAAAAGCAGAGACACAATTCAATATCTAGTGCCGGAGGAAGTGCACACGCGTGAGCCAAGTTTCCCGGTTTACGTGCTTCGAAACAGAGGGAAAACTATTGATTGTCAGTGTATGAAATAGTGTTTGGGAAAGCAATACTTGAACTTTGAAATTTGTATTCAGAACATGTATATGCTAAACAGAAGTGAGGATAAGAGGTAAGAGTGAATTACACAAAACGTAAAAAGCAAACTGTTCTAACAATGCTGAAGTCAATCAACGTGACTGGATAACAAACTACGTTAAAAAAGATGTATTTTTTTTTATATTTAATGCACAAGTGAATCCGGCGTCTTATTAATAAATAAATATAGCAGTATGAAATAAATAAATAATGTAATCAAATATATGCAAGTCTATTAAGAAAGTAATCACGTTGGACACTTTTTTTCCTTAGGTTAATTAAACTAGATCGTATTGAAGAAGAGTTTCAAGAACTAGGTTGACGGCAGAGAGAGAGCGAGAGAGAGAAAGAGTAAGAAAGAAAGAGGGATAGAGATAGACAGATAGATAGAGAGAGAAATAGATAAATAGATTGATAGATAGAGAAAGAGTGTGAAAAGCACAAAATACAAATCTCTCACAAAAAAGATCAACGTACAAAGGCCAGCAAGGACAAGCGGTGCAGAGTTCGTGGAGAATCGGCAACGGAAGGATTCAAATCTTAATATCTAAATCTTGATATCGCAATACCAAATCGCTCCATTCACACATTTTTGCAATAGCCACTACGTGTGTAGGATTCAAGTTGCACAAGCTCCAAACAAGCAAGCAAGTGAAGTGCAGGAAAGTGAAATTATAATGTAGGTTTTCGGCATAACTGTGCATTCCTCTGATTGTCCCTTCGCTGGTTTGTTTACATTATCGCTTAGATCGCATTTCTTTTCTTTAAACAAAACTACGTGAAAAGGAGGAGTTTGTTTCTAAATTTGGGTATCCTCCGGAAAGGTTGGTCTGAAAATCTTATTCTTTTATTCTTTTATTAGTATTATTGTTATTATTATTATTATTATTATTATTAGTAGTAGTAGTAGTAGCAGTAGTAGCAGTATTATTGTTATCATTATTATTAGTATTAGTATTTTATTATTATTATTATTTACTCTGCTTCATCTAGAAAGCTATGAAGGTTAAATCATCCACATACGCCTTGCCTTCCACGCCGTGTATAGCACATAAGTCTAAGGAAATCGGGATAAGCATTATGTCCTAGAACGAGAGGGCATCTCGTTATTTCCTTTTGACTAATTGAAGAATGAATTATAATTACCATAGCCAAAAGATATCAAGTGTATCAATGGTTAAATACTAACAACAAATTCTTAAAAACAACATGGAACCAGGTGGAACGTTCCCCGAATCCCCTCTGGAGCTGAGCACACGATATGACGATATGACGGAGCCTTCAACAACCTGTAATGCTAATGAGAATAGTCAAACAGACACTGATGGTATTATCTCAACTATATCCTTCATCATCTCGTCTCACACAAACACCAGAGAGAACTTTGTCACAGAACATTAATTACAAATATCCCAATAGATGGCGCTTGACTGTGGTATCGTGCCTCCTGCTTGTCGCTTCTCCGACTCGGACCAATAACCTTAACGACGAAGATAATTCTATCATCGATCCTGCAACAGAATCACAAGTAAGAATCTCTCTGCTTTTCCACCAAAGTGAGTTTTGAATGAAGTTATCATGGTAGATATAGATATTACGTAAGTCCCGCTGTTATTGAAATATCCCTTTGTGGCGACATTGCGCCTTCAGATATGGCCTCTGGAGGTGATGCTGGAGCTGACCGGGATGGCGGAACTGAGGGAGTTCGTAAGGAATTTCTCAATGGACGAGACAACCTGCTCCTCTAAAGCGCTCTACGAGTTGGTTGTTGGAGAGGTACAGTGGTCTTGAAAGTTTTGTTAGGACTTTTCTTTTCTACGATTAATCGGGTTATGGTTTATATGCTTGTTACGTTATTAGTAATGTTACCATTATTCTTATCGTATGACAAATGTACGACAATTAGAAGTCCTAAAAAAAAAAAAAGCAAAAAAACATAAATTGCTGTAGGTGTGCAATCTTATGCCTGAGGTCAGTCATAGATATAATGCTTTTATCTTCTTCCTCTATGTTCCTATTTATTACATTATTCTAAGTTCTTCTGTTGCTATTGGGGTCAACTCCTAATTTCTACTTTTTGATCTTCGTGTTCATTCCTATTAACAATAGTTTTAGAAAAGATTCTTTATCATTTACGGTAGCATTGAAAGTTAAGCCCTACATTTTTTTTATGTATATTGTATTCTTGAACGTCTTTTTCAGATCTATGCATTTGCACATTCTTATCTCTTCTGTTTTATTTCTTTTTATAATTCATAGGCCATATCCTACGATGGAGTCGGTACAGATTTTCTTTTCATTTGTAGAACATTTGATCTTCAGTATCTTTATATAAAATTCTACTTTGTGTATAGTTTTTTTTCTGCTATAGTATCAATTGTGTTTTAGCCATTCATAAATATCCGTTATATTCCCTAGCAAACTGTTCATATAATTGCTTGTCATTTCAAATTAACTAATGTTCGTTCATGTAACTTTCTGATTAAACTCTATAACGCTGCAATGCCCAAGAAAATTAATCAAATACTTCCCAAAATATATATTTCGTCTTTACTCACATTTCTCACGCGTTATGTATAACTTTGCGTACGTCAGTTTTCTGGCAAAGTGAACCGTGAATTATCCTAACCTCTTGTGGTTCTATTAGTTCGCCAACCGCCATCATTGCTCCATCTGTATGTAAAGAATGCATTAATAACTTTTGAATTTCTAAGAATAAGTGTGTGTTCCTTCTGTTTAAATTGATTGCATGTTTCTGTCTCCTTAAACTTATCATAATGGATAAACCTAAATCCTTAAATCCTTGTGTATATACGCTTACTTTTCTAATAAGAAGTTAATTCCCGTCACAATTGAACTTTTTTCTTTTTCCATTATCATTTTACTGTCTATTCCTACACCGATAGATTTCTAGACATCATTAATTAAGCAGATTGAAATTTCGCCTTACCTAATACGTTGAAATCATCCATTAACACTATCTTTATATTGTCTTTACCCAATTTCATAAAACGACATGTCTCAAAGATGCTCCAAATGAAGTCCTATTCTAATTCAAATAAATTTGTCGCAGGGAGTAACAGCTTCAAACATACTTGAATTATCGGTACTGTACTAGTAGTGAGCTGTGTCATATATTTTACGACGGTCTACTCCCTAGTGTCTTTGCCTACTTTTGTAGTCTTGTAAAATATGTTCACAAACTTTTATTTTTTCTTATTTTTGAGGAAGTGTAAATCCTGAAGATATCTTTATGCAAGTTTTGATTTTATAAAGATTTAAGTACTATTGGTTAACAAAATATAGGTGTATAATTATCCACAGAAATCCCTTTCCTGGAATAATTCACCCACGTCAATAATGGGGCTACGTTCTTCCCTTGCCAGTATTTGGGTTGATTTTATTATCATAATCTTACTTTCCGTCCAGAAGACTTCCATATTTTCAAATGTCGTGAAATAATGCTTCTCTGTAATACATTTTCGTTTTGATATGACTTTTTCATTGAAAGGAGATTTAAATTTCACTTCGTTTACTTTTTAGATTAATATATTTGACCTTGTTTTATTCTGTTTACTCTCTTTTCTGCTGAATTCTGTTGAGAATTTATATCAATGTTCAACCAGTCAGTGAGACAGCTTTCTCTTAATTCTTTGTCCAGATGGTTTCATTCTCTTTGTAGTATCATTAAAATTTACATGATGTCATTATTTTTTTAAGATATCATTTTCTCTCATTGCTTGTCTAATCTCTTCTAGATCTACATCAATTAGTAAGTCATTTCGCCTTATTAGTCTTGCTTGATAATATATTAACTAGTTCATTAATTTATGATTCTCTTTATCTACTCCATTTGCATTGGTACGTTTATATAAATGGCAACATTAATAATATATGTTTATTCCCATTTGTATTCCGTTTTTATTTCTCATCATAAGCACATTCGTTTTGAAATGTTTTCAAATTTATGTATTTTTATATCATCATCATTATTTTTATTATAATTTTGTTTATGAATTACTTATGATTTTCATACTCCTCCTCTTCCTCATCCCCATCCTATTCCTCCTCCTCATCATCGTCATCATCCTCATCCTCTTCCTCATCCCCATCCTATTCCTCCTCCTCCTCCTCATCATCATCATCATCGTCATCCTCTTCCTCATCCCCATCCTATTCCTCCTCCTCCTCATCGTCCTCATCGTCATCCTCATCCTATTCCTCATCCTATTCCTCATCCCCACATCATCATCCTCAACCTCATCCCCATCATCATCACCACCATCTCCACCCCCATCCGTCTCAGCCCCATCAACCTCGGTGCTTGCAGGAGAGCACGGACATCGCTGGCTACGAGTGGTGGCGCAAGCAGTGCGGCGCCAAGCACGACTTCACGCGCCTCGGCTTCCCGGACTTCTTTGACGACTCTTGGCCCCGGAGACGTCGCGATGTCAGCAAGCGAAGGATAAAGCGTTATCATGGACGTAAGAAATGCGGGGCAGTAGCTTTGGGAGTGCATGCAAGTGGGATGGAAATGCTTGCACTTTTCTTTTATTGCTGCTACTACTACTTTTACTACTACTGCTACTGCTGCTACTGCTGCTACTGCTAATGCTACTACTATTACTACTATTGCTATTGTTACTACTACTACTACTGCTGCTGCTGCAAATGCTATTATTGCTTCCGCAAGTGTGATGAAAATGCCTGTGATTACCTCTTCATCATCAATTACATTACATATATGTAGTTCTAATCAAGATAATTCTGATAACACGATAATTATATCTCTTACGTTGTGAAGATATCATGTCTCATTTATATCTTTGTCTGCATTTATCACAATGAACGATTTATATACTACTATTACTACTGCTACTTCTACTGCAGCTACTATTGCTACTACTACTACCTTTACTACTATTGTTGCTGCTACTTCTAATATTACTACTGATAATATTACTATCATTATTATCATCCTCCTAATGCTACTAATCATCCTAATCATCATCATCATCCTAATCATCATGGCAATGGTCACCAACATTATTCGTCTATTCATATTTTGTAATCATTACATTTCATGATCATAATCATCATGGTAATACTGATAAAGATATCGCTGACTATGACCCATTTCGTTATAAATAGGAGAGAGAGAGAGAAAGAGAGAGCGAGAGAAAGAGAGAGAGAGAGAGAGAGAGAGAGAGAGAGAGAGAGAGAGAGAGAGAGAGAGAGAGAGAGAGAGAGAGAGAAGAGAGAGAGAGAAAGAGAGAGAGAGAGAGAGAGAGAGAGGATTTTTGGGGGTGGGGGGTTGGTGGGGAGGTGGGGTGGGTGCGGGTGGGGGGGATGGTAAGTGTATAGGTTGGGTGGTCTTGCTTCTTCGGTCGGGGATGAGTTTGGTTATTTTGTGTTTCTAGAGAGAGAAGATAGGGGATAAGGGGGGAGGGGATAGAGGGAGAGAGGAAGAAAGGGATAGAGAGAAAAAGAGAGAGAGGGAGAGAGGGGGAGGAGGAGGGTGAACTAGAGGTAGAGGGAGAGGGAGAGGGTGAGGGAAAGGGAGAGGGAGATGAAGGAGAGTGAGAGTGAGAGTGAGAGCAAGAGCGAGAGAGAGAGTGAGTGAGTGAGTGAGTGAATGAGTGAGTGAGTGAGTGAGTGAGTGAGTGAGTGAGTGAGTGAGAGAGAGAGAGAGAGAGAGAGAGAGAGAGGGAGAGAGAGAGAGAGAGAGAGAGAAAGAGAGAGAGAGAGAGAGAGAATAGAATCAGAAAAAAGTGGGAGAGAGAAAGCAACATTTATGCTCATTACTTCAGTGATCCTTCAATCCATAAGTCTGAAAACGTTTTTCTTTGCTCATAATTAAGATATGATATATATTCGTGTCCTTTCGACATCTTATTAAAGTCAACTCTTCCGCCATAACGTTTTTCCATACGAAAATTAAATATTCTTGTTCATTCACCAGGTTATCGCCATGGGTGGCCGGATGACGTCCCAAGTAGTCAAAGTTGAAGAACACAAATCATGCAAGTGTTCGTGCAAAGTGAGTCTAGATTTTTTTCCGTTTGTTTACTTACGTTGCTTATATTTGCATGATCTAAACACTGATTCTATATGTAATTATAAAATGAGTCGTTACATATAAGAACAAAATAGCTCGTTACGTAATGTGTTTTTGGTTTCAGGAAAGAGAGGAACACTGCAATAAGACCATTCACAGGTACGATGCAGGAACTTGTAGCTGTAAATGTATTTCTGGCATGACGAACTGCTCAATCGACAAGGTAAAACCAGACTAAGATTCTGATATGGAATACTTGAGACCACTTGATCTAAATATACCGTATTTTCATCTTAAGTAAATCGTAAAAGTAAGCAGGGATTCGGTGAAATGGTGAAGGTAAATGACGTCTGCTTTGGCCAGGTCTGGGACGAGAAACTGTGCGCCTGTGTCTGCAAGAAGAAGAAAACGTGTCGCGTGGGCAGGCACTTCGATGCGGATTCTTGCAGGTATTCATTTTCCTGACCCAATTTTTACTTCTTCTTCTTCTTCTTTTTTAAGGTATGGATTGTATGGTATGTAATATGAAATGATGCATATTTGACAGTCTGAATTACCTTTGTTCATCTTGTTTATGTACCATCTCGTATCTCGCTTTATATTTTGTTTCTGAAAACAACTGACGGTTATTTAAGCTAGCTAGATAATGTTTCTAGTCCTCAAAGACAGTTAAATAACACTTTACATGAGAGAAATTAAAAGGATATTTATGTTTAGTGTTTTTTTCCCTACATTTTTATCAACAGGATAAAGTATTTTTTTCCATTCAATTCACACAGTATCAGTTCCGCCATTTTAGATTTAGTCTTCGTCTGAAGTTAAGATCGAATCTCTTCAATCTTCAAGTATGCCCTGATGGTGGACTAAATACAGTACTCTCTTTTTTTCTAAACTAAACTCACTAATCCACTAGCCATTTCTGTGACAAATAATCAGTAAAGCTCAAACGGTAATAACTTAACTCTTGAATGCAGAACATTCACATCGTGTAATTATATTCCTTACCATATTCCTCACAAACAACCAAATGGCATTATGTTCTTATAGGTTTTATAGTCCCCCAGGATAGAGAATGATGTCCTGATTCATCCATATCCTTATCCTTTTCCAGATGTTTGAGGATTTGACTTGAATCCTAAACCAGTGATGTCACCCCCCCCCCCCCCTCCCCCCTGTTCTCCACGTAAGGTCGACTGTTGATGGGTTCGTCGGGGAGAAGGAGGAGCACGCTTTATGCTTCAATGTAATTTACATGATATATTAGAGAGAATTGAAGATTTATGATTATCATGAAAGCTGTGATTATGTAAACGTAGCTGGTATATATATATATATATGTATATATATATATATATATATATATATATATATATATATATATATATATATAGGGTTTATTTTATTTATTCTTACTGTCATATTCATACTTTACATCAGTGTAGTACACTGTTATCACTGTTATTACACGCACATTAAATGTATTCGTTATATATACCTATTCGCATGTAAATAGTATCAAATACTTACATTGGGAAGATAAGAGATGACTTTCTTTCCCTCATTTGAGCCGCAGCTTAAGCATCAGAAACAGTCATATATATAAAACCTCTCTGTCTGTAAATTTTCCTCCCGCCAGACTATGTGCACATGTCCTTTCTCCAGCTTTGTCAGAGAGCCTTAGAGTGCATGATCTGCTTGCACAAGTGAGAGGAACGGATCACACGCTGCGTTATGACCTCTGGGAAATATTTTGAGGAAGACTAAAATTTCGTTTTTTTAGAAAATACAAAATGCCAGCAAAGAGAGGCATTAATAACCAAATGCTATAAACAGACAAATAAAAATCGTATCCTGATATTGTACAACATAACAATTCTAAAATGTTATTATTGATATAAGAAAAAAGTCAAAGTGAAAATTAAATGTTATGCACTATATTCTAAGTATTATCAATGCTGTCAATATGAGATGGCGGAAATAACGAAAGTGACATAAAGGTTGAAGCTTTAATCAATTTTATACAGTATGAAGACTAAACAGGATAGTAGGAATATATATATATATATATATATATATATATATATATATATATATATATATATATATATATTTATATATATTTTTATGTAGTTGATTTTTTTTTCTTGAATGTCTAAAAGGGAAGCAACACATATGCCTAACTAATAGCAACACATAAAGATTATTTTACAAATACTGAAAGCTTATAAGCTTATTCTCCAAGAAAGGTAAATTGTATCTGCTATCTTTTAAAGATGCTGAGAAATTTAAGGGTTTCTAAAAAAAAAAAAAAAAAAAAAGGTACATGGAATATCTTTGATAAAAAAAAAGGATTCCTTGCATCATGTAGGTACATTTATATATAAATTATGTCCGATATAGTTCATGAAACTTATACTTGATATATATATATATATATATATATATATATATATATATATATATAAATATATATAAATATATATACATATATATATATATATATATATATATATATAAATATATATATACATATATATATATATATATATATATATATATATATATATATATATATATATATATATATATATATATATATGTGTGTGTGTGTGTGTGTGTGTGTGTGTGTGTGTGTGTGTATACATATATATATATATATATATATATATATATATATATATATATATATATATATATATTATATACATATACATACACATATATATAAATATATATATATATATATATATATATATATATATATATATATATATGTATATATATATATATGTTTCTAGAAGAGGTTACCAGTATTTAAGCACGGGGTATCAACATGTACAACTATGATATATATATATATATATATATGGTACCCTTGCCTGTTCTATAGATTGCTAGCGTAAAATAATGATTGTGCATCTGTGTAATTTGATAACTGTTTGCCAAGGGATACTAACTATCTCTCCAGCTGGGACTGATCTTTATCTGGCTTCAGAATACAACCCAGGATGCTTTCTTACTCTGCATGTTGCATCGACCTCAGTGGCAAGTGTCTAAATCGGTTGAGTTTCACGATTCACGATTTAGTCTTCTACCAATATTCTTAATATATAATAGAGGGTGACTGGAGTCTACATATCGTCGTAGAATATGTATTTAACAATGCTGATTTTCCATATCGTGTTTCACGTTCGTTCTGAAATCCTCTTTAGCACAAACTTTCCTGAAGGAATAGTGAAGTGGATGTTCCCAATCTGAGACTTGTGGTTTTAGCGCAACGAAGCATGCGCTCGAAAGCAGTGT
>BOPN01002173.1:37500-42500 GCA_017312705.2 Penaeus japonicus
GGTCTCTTTTGGATTAGTAAAAAGAACCAAGGTCAAGTAAAGTAAAAGGGTCAAAAGTTAATCCACAGCTGGGACAGCCCAAAGGTCATGAGTGCTTTGAAGAGTTAAGGTCAGGCCAACACCAGCTTTGAAAGGCGACCTGGCCGACTCGGAGAGCAGGCGACCAGGTCATCAGGTCATCAGACGAGCAGAGAGCAACACTGACAGAAGGATGGCAAGTGACACGGCGGTCAGTGGAGCAACGTAAGGGTTTGTGAGGAGTCGGGGTCTCCACACTCAGAGGTTATGATGAGAAGTAAGCATCTTTATACAGGGGATCCTCGCACCTATAATAGTGAGAGATAGTAGCGTTAGACGATCAATCACATTTACTGACACCAGTTAGAAGCAACACGAGAACAAATGTTAGGGGAAACAGGGAGGGGGGTGGGGGAGTAGGGGGTTTCAGAAACATTCAAGGGATACGGTATATAGAGACATGGAAGGGGTACTATGTGTAGAAATATTATAACAAGGCATATCTGTAGTCTATCAAATGGCATAGAAATGGGATATTCGATCAACCAAAGAGATATTCAACGAGATAATATCCAAATGAACACTGAGAGATAAGTACCTGCAGGTGTTGTCATCGAAATATCTGCCAGTGGTGCAATCCGAGACATCGCGACACACGCACGAACACTGCCTCTCGTTCCAAATCTGTTCCAAAGAAATAATAATCCGCAATCGTGAAAAAAAGGTATACGACAAATAATCAAAACCTGGAAAGGACATTTTTATCAAATCTAAGCATGAACGGGAACTGCTGGAGTTTAGAAAACACCGTTACACAATTTTGGTAAACCGTCTGCGGTAAACAAACCATAATAAGTGTTATTTTTTTGTCTAAATTTATCAATAATTGGAAGATTCGGTGACCTTACTGACCTTATCGTCTGAACAGGACCTGCTGACATGAGAGGGACAGGTGCATCGGCAAGCACCCTCGTCGTACACTTGATGCTCTGTGCAATGTTCCGCACGTTCCTGCAAGTAAACATATTGCATCATTTACAAGCAATATCAGAGAGAGTGAGAGAGAAGGAAAGAGAAAGAGAAAGAGAAAGAGAGAGAGAGTGAGAGAATGAGAGAGAGAGAGGGACAGAGGGACAGAGGGACAGAGAGAGAGAGAGAGAGAGAGAGAGAGAGAGAGAGAGAGAGAGAGAGAGAGAGAGAGAGAGAGAGAGAGAGAGAGAGAGAGAGAGAGAGAAGGGGGGGGGGGGTAGAGGCAGAAGTAGAGACAGAGAGAGAGGTATAGGGAGAGGGAGAGAGAGAGAGAAAGAGAAAGAAAGAGAGAGAGCGAGAGAGTGAAAGGGCGAGCGAGAGAGAGCTATATCATGTTGAAATACATACAGTACAAAAGGCGGATGAATCACAAGCATATAAAGTTAAATGTTCACATATCAGGAGAGCGATATAACAGTATGAATTATCATCTGTCCTCTCCTGAGGTCACATAAACTTACCTTGCATTGGCACCTGCATTTCTTGTGTTCCTGAACTCTGATGGTTTTGAGAGTCTGAGAGCTTGGGAATCGGATTTTGTTGTTGACTTTCTTCTCGATGGCGAGCACCTGTTGGGAGAAAGAAAACGGTTAAGTGAGTTTGAGGGAAGACTTCGTGGCGAGAAACATAATGTTGGTGTATATATGAACATATGAATATATCCATATATATATGTATATATATATATATATATATATATGTATGTATGTATGTATGTATGTATATAAAACTTTGCAAAGGTGCAACAAAGGGGAGAAAAATCAGGAATAATAACAACAATAATACTACTACAACTCCCTGCCGCTACTACTGATGATACCAAGCAGCAAGACGACGAGAAAAAAAGAAAAAAGCACAATACAAAAGAAAAACGATAAAACGACAAAAGAAGAATGAAAGAGAAGTAGACAGGAGAACCTCCAGCCAGCCAGACGTACCTTGAACTTCCTCTCTTTGACCTTCTCAGGCAAACACTCGAGCAAGGGCGAGTCACAGCAGCCTCCACACTGCTTGATGTACACGCACGAGGGTTTCAACATCACCAAGGGCTTCTCGTCGTTGGGAAGCTCCACCACGGACTTCTTGGGGTTGCACTGTACCTTCTTGTTCTTTATGAGTTTGTCGAGTTTCTGGCGATCGCTTTGAGTCACTGTCCAGGGAGAAAAGAAGAGAAAAAAACGAACTCACTAATTAGTTTGACTGAACAATTTTTTTTTTCCGTTTTGTTGGTATGTAATCACGAGCATAATCAGGTTATTTTGTTGAAAAAAAAGTTTTGTGGTATGTTCGAAACTGGAAATAGCAAAGCGAAGTACAGTTAAGCTGTAGAATGATTGTAAAGTTTAATAAAGAGCACACTACAGATGAGACGAGAACGTATTAAGTAATCGTTCTTGGTCAGTTACACTTAATTAATAATAGCTATTGTATTCCACCTCGACCCGACTGCCAGCCAATAATGTTGGTGTCACCGTATGAAGCGCATCACTGGCAAAAGGAAGTCAAAATCCAAATTGAAGGTCGAGGTAAGTCACTTGTGAGAGTCTCTCAAAGCGCTTATCTCAACGACTTGAAAAAAAGCATGAAAGAAAACGCCCGAAAACTTAGCGGGGACTTCTCTAAAAAAAAAAAGTAGTAACAAAAAAAGTGATCGGCTAATCTTCGTCATTTGGAAGATTTTTTTTCTTTTTTTAGACAAGATGTTGGTGTACTTAGAAGCTACATCTACCCGAGGGAGGATACTACTTGCAGTGACACGCAACTTACTGTCAGGGGACTGCGAGGTACTTCTACGATTTGAACTTTTGCGACGGTATCTGATCAACGTACTTTCGGGGAACGATGAGACCTTCTTGCCCACGCCGCGGATGCCTCCACAGCGCTTGTTCCACCACAGGTGGGCGGAAATGTCCGAGGTGTTCTGCAGGTGGAATGGAGGAAGTTAGTGAGGGAAGGAGGAAGGGAGGGAGGGAGGGAGGGAGAGGAGAAAAAGAGTGAAGAGAGAGAGAGAGAGAGAGAGAGAAAGAAAGAGAGAGAGAGAGAGATCCAAACGAATCACAATCACAGAGGACCAACTGCTATCGTCATGATGATGATGCTAACGTCAGCGATAATGATAATAATAGCAATACTAACGACAACAACATCAGACCCACGAACAATATACCAATACAAACCAAGTATTTCCGAAGTAGGACACACAAAAAAAGAAAAAGAAAAAGAAAACAAAAGAAGAACACACCCATACGCACCTTGCCAACAATGAGTTCGTGGAGTGTTTTCGACGTGCAGATTCTTTCGTCCTCGACAAATTTCATGATGAATTCCCGGAGGTCAGTCGTCTGGCTCATATTTCTCACCAGATCGAGAGGCCAGTCCTGGTGGAGGAAGGAAGGAGGAAGGAGTTTAGGTTAGGCGCAGAAATCACCGGAGGATAACGTGTATAAGATCAAATCTGTTTACGAGAGAGAGTGAAAAAAGAAGAAGAAACTAAAGAGGATATACGTAAAAATATTCTGATTAACTATCTCTTGTATATATATTTATCTTTTGTTTAAAGTAAAGACTAAGGAAAATATAGAAAAAGAAGTGTAGGAAGACAGTAACATCGTTAAAAAAATCCAACAGACGAAACTAAAGATAGAAAAACAAGAAGGATAATCTACCATCCCAAAGACCTTAGTTAAAGAGTTCACAAAACAGAGAAAGAATAAAAGAATAAAAATAACAACAAGAGGGAACAACACAAATATGAAAAAAACAAGAAGTAAAACACACACAAAAAACAACAACAAGAAAATAACGCTAAGATTGCAAACCTGTGGGGTAGACGTAGAAACAGGGTTTGCAATGTACACATCATTGCTGATGACGGTGGGTATGGCCTCGATGGGGGATGTGACGGCAAGAAGGACACATCCCATCGCCACTGTGCACAGCCTGTCGGTCACAACAGTCGAGTCGAGTGAATTAAGGTGGTTTATTCACGTTTAAGACTTGTTTTATTTTCTCGAAAGCAAAATGGAAATTGAGTAGGAGGATGAGAGAGGGAGAGAGGGAAGACGGAAGGAAGGGAGGGAGGGAGGGAGGGAGAGATGAAGAGATGAAAAGATGAAGAGATAAAGAGATGGAGAGGTAGAGAGAAGGAGAGAGAGAGAGAGAAAGAAAGAGAGAGAGAGAGAGAGAGAGAGAGAGAGAGAGAGAGAGAGAGAGAGAGAGAGAGAGAGAGAGAGAGAGAGAGAGAGAGAGAATGAGATGGAGAGATAGAGAGATAGATAGACAGATAGATAAAAAGATAGATAGATAGATAGATAGATAGATAGATAGAGATAGAGATAGAGAGAAAGAGAGAATGAGAAAGAGAGAGCGAGCGAGCGAGCGAGAGAGAGAGACAGACAGAGAGAGAGAGAGAGAGAGAGAGAGAGAGAGAGAGAGAGAGAGAGAGAGAGAGAGAGAGAGAGAGAGAGAGAGAGAGAGAGAGAGAGAGAGAGAGAGAGAAAGTGGGATAGATGGATAGATAGATAGATAGATAGATAGAGAGAGAGAGAGAGAGAGAGAGAGAGAGAGAGAGAGGGAGGGAGGAAGGGAGAGAGAGAGAGAGAGAGAGAGAGAGAGAGAGAGAGAGAGAGAGAGAGAGAGAGAGAGAGAGAGAGAGAGAGAGAGAGAGAGAGAGAGAGAGAGAGAGAGAGAGAGAGAGAGAGAGAGAGTGAGTGAGAGATTAAGATAGATAGTTAGATAGATAGAGAGGGAGAGAGACTTTCGTATCGACATTCTACAAGTGATAATAGTATCTATCTTTAAATACTTAAATCCAAATAATACAATACCTTACTAAGTCAACATTCTGTAATAACAAAATCCAATATATTCTTAAGTTAATCTGATCTTATGTAGATATCAAGATATAAAAAAATAAAATATAAAAATAGATAAAATCTGAAATAACGAACTAC
>BOPN01002173.1:102500-107500 GCA_017312705.2 Penaeus japonicus
GCTAACTGCTGTACTATTCTATGCGAAATTGTTATACATTTCGGTTCAATGCGATTCCGATATTGGATAATAGATGAATATGGATCGTGTATGGCTGCCGTGCTGGTATCGTTTTCTCGTATCTGTCGCATCTACAATGCCATGACTGCAATTTATCTAAAGAAAAATAAGGATATTAGAGCGATTTACGATCTCAAAACACCAGTTAATCTTGTAAGTAGACACTCAAGTAGTTGGTGAGCTTTATCGTATAGGTCTTATTGGCATTTTGGACAAATTGGAGCTTTATGTGTCCACCATTCGCGAAGATGAGCACTTGTGTTAGTTCCTCTTCGCCCTTTGCTGTGGCCCTTTGCCTTTCCTGTTGCACACTAAATTTCAGGGAGTGTTTGTCGCGCGTCTTATATCGGTCCGTCACCTTCCGATGTGTTCTTGTTGGGTTGTGCATTTGTGGTTGTGTGTCACTCGAGGTCCTGTCTGCTGCTGGATGCTTCATTCCTTCTTATTTCTACTTCTTGAACGCCCCAGTTTCATTAAATTAAAAAGATGCAGTGTTACATTTCTCTGTTTTTGGTTTTGTTTTTCTCTAACTTTTCGGTGTGTTAGAGTGTCACTATACTGGGTGTGGTTCTGATGAAAGAGTTGCATCATTTATATTCATAAGTATGGCGTGTGTGGGCGTAAGCGTGTGTTCGAGAATCAAGCATGACTATTCGGTTTTATTGCATGACTATTGATTGATACAAGCAAACGCTTCGTCAGTCCAGGAAAAGAGGTAGTTTTATCTCTTAATGGATATGTTTATCAAGCTGAATTCAGTTCATAAGGGGAATATAGTTTCTAAAATTCTCATAATGTATTTTTATAAATATGAATGGATCCCTGGTCAATTTCCAATGTAAGTGACGTAATAATTTTCTGCTTAAATCGAAGAGACTAATACACTTTGGCGGAACATCAATCTGATGCACGGAATATCGACAGCATGAAAGACTTTATGATACATCGTGTGCATGGTACATGCATATATGCACACATACGCACATACATTCTCATATATATATATATATATATATATATATATATATATATATATATATATATATATATATATATATATATATATATATATATATATATATATATATATATATATATATATATATATATATATATATATATATATATATATATATATATTTATGTGTGTGTGTGTGTGTGCGCGCGCGTGTACATATATATATGGATATGTAGATAAACAACTAAATAGATAAGGACGCAAGGACAAAAATGTAATTATCTCATATAAACAAAGTCATATGTATATCAGTGCTTGTACGTAAGACCGTATATATCGATTAACAAAGCATACTTTTTTCAGACCAGATATGATAAGCAAGTGTCCCCGTCTTTCACCCTCAGCAATGACGTACTTACCTTGAAGAAAAAAAAGTGATATTGTATTCTTGCAAATAAGTGAGGACATAATTCAGCGCTGAATTCGTAATCGCGGATCGAAGCCTTGGTGCAGTTTCACCGTCCATTTCAGAGCAGCCAAGCCACGCAGCGCATGAATAAGCCAGAGGTCGGGCTTGGCGACGAGGCGCTGGCGGGAACGATGCAGGAGTGACTCAAGAAGAAATGATGATACGCCTGCTTCTGAATCCGACATGAAAGTGATTTTCAAGTCCACGAGGAATAAACAGATGAGGGTGGAAAAATGATAGGAGTTTGTGTAGATGGTGGTTGTTAGGGATTCTAGAATAAATGGAGTTAGTTGAAATGAATGGAAAGTCATTTAAGTTCGGGTTGAAAGGTACAAGTCGACCCGTAATTGACTCGGGTGGATTGCTATGAAAACCCAATACACGAACAACAGTCGCGCTTTCTTTTCACGAATTTGACGGAAACGGAAAACCGGAGAAATAGTGTGAAAACTCAGACCCAAGAGGAATCGAGGACCAAAGACTAAACGAAAAGGAAAGAAGACTGAAAGAAAGAAAAAAAGAAAAAAAAATCGTCTACGCTTTTCATCCTTAACCAAATCCTCCGGGAGGTCGTCTCTCTTTCTCTCTCTCTCTCTCTCTCTCTCTCTCTCTCTCTCTCTCTCTNCCTTTCGCTTTTCCCTGCTCTCACTCTCTCTCTCTCTCTCTCTCTCTCTCTCTCTCTCTCTCTCTCTCTCTCTCTCTCTCTCTCTCTCTCTCTCTCTCATTCTCCTTTACCCTTACTCGAAACTCTCACATCTTTTAACGGACTCATACGGGCGAAGTGCCTGACACGCCCTCCTCCTCACGTGACCTGGCATCTGGAGCCCTACCTGGCACCCGCGACCTCACGCAGGTCATAATGGCATCGGCAGCGTTGTTCCCGGCTCATTGCACGTTCACCTTGTCCCAGGCACGGCCATGGCTCGACCCCGCGCGCACGAAGAAAGTCAGCGGATGAAGGAGATAAAATTAGACGCTGTTACTTCCATTGCCATTCGGTAATTGAAGTGCCTTGTCTACTTTCGCTATTTCTCTCCGCCGGGGTTTCGGTGATTCTGCACCTGTCAATATGGCTCTCCTAATCATTTCCCTGCAGAATGCCGCTAAACTAGTGATCAGGGGCATTCCCTGTGTCGTCATTACTCAAGATCGCCAACTAGTCCGTGGTAACCTTAGTGACGTCACTGCTTGCATGTGATACGCGAGCGTTACGTCATAAAGTGCGCATGACGTCATTTGAACACGGGACGCAAGAAACCAAAGCGAAAACAAATATACAAACAGAACTGACACATGTCAATCAAATGAATGATGGAAACCCGATGACAATAGTAAAAAAAAATAAATGAAAACTAGCAAGCGCCAATCAGTTCATCAAAGATGACGTGGATTTATCTCAACCTCTCTCCTTAATACACACACGCCCCCACCACCTTAACCCAATGCTTTGATTCACCTTCCCCATCCCCCTCCCCCTCCCCCTCCCCCTCCCCCCAACCCCCAACCCGTGTTCACTCCCACCCTCCTTTCCCAAGCTCACAATTCCTCTCCTCATCCTCAACGAGAGTGAAAGCTTCGCCTCCTAACCACTTACGCTTGACCTTTCACCCGCATCCTCTCTTGTTGGCTCTAGCTGGCGAAGCAACGAGAGAAGAGAGAGAAGGAGAGGGAGAGGGAGGGAGAGAGAGAGAGAGAGAAAATGAGAGAGATAGAGAGACTTTTTTGACTTTGACGAGTTTGAGACAATGAGAGAGAGATTGAGATTGAGATTGAGATTGAGAGAGAGAGAGAGAGAGAGAGAGAGAGAATATTCTTCGTGAAATAGACTTCCTAGACGAAGCAGAAGCAGAATGTTCCAGCAGGATTTCCGTTCACTTCCCCCGCTCGCCGCCGTCCGTTGCAAATCGTTCGCTACACGCGGTGCCACGGTAAAAGAGGACACGTAAAGAGTCTTCTTGTGTATGCCGCGTATTAATACAGGCACGCAGAGCCCGAGAGAAACACGGAAACATGCAAAGAAACACGATCACCACGACCCCTGGCGACAAACGAATGAAAGTAAACTCCGTCGCTCCCCCTCCCCCTCTCCCTCCCCCTCCGTCCTTCCTCCCTTGATCCCTCTCCCCCTCCTACTCACCAACCCACCTCACCCAGCAGCTCCCAGCAACCCTCACCGTGGCCCACTCCCGTCTTGACCCACTAAACTTGACCTACTCCTCACATCGCATCCCCCCCACCTCCCCTGCCCTCCCCTGCCCTCCCCTCGCAGCGTCAAGGCCTCTCTCCTCCTCCTCCTCCTTCCCCCCTGCCACCCGTCACCCCACTCTTACTCACCTCACTCGAGCTATTTTAGGATCGCGGTTTTATTGTAGCTTCATTTACTGCTCTTTTTCTTCCCTTTTTTTATGGCCAACGCGACAGAGGGAGACGATCAGTTCAAACTACGTTTATCTACCTTTTTCCTTTTTCCAATTCTTCTTATCGATTTTGCTTTCAACACAAAGCAACAAAATTATCCACACCGTATTAATCAAGTTAAGATTTAAAAAAATAAACATACAAACAAATATATATATATATATATATATATATATATATATATATATATATATATACATATATATATATATATATATATACACATATATATATACATACATATATATGTATGTATTTATTTATGTAGATATATATTCGAGAAGCACAAAGTCAAATATACACACGTTTATGAATATACTTACCTGTACTCATAATATTTCTAAATAAGAAAGAGAAATGTTGAGGTGCAGAAACCTCTTGCATAAGCAGACTCATCATGCATCTGCAAGCAAAAGTACACAATAAACATGCACGCGAAGGATCATACATTAATAATACCATAAATTATGCACGTATTCAGTCCTTTAATATTTGAATTCACTTTGTTACTTCTTAATTCATAAGAAAACGCACAAGGAGCTAAACCCGTGCAGCCATTTCCCACAAAAGAGAAAGTTTTTCATTTATTTTCCATGTTAATCTCGCATGCAAGCGTATGTTGTTACGCAAACTATGAGACAATATTAAATGTTGAATATAGTAATGATTATGATGGTGATATCAGTGATGATACTACTACTAATAATGATAATGATGATGGCAATTAAGAGTAATAATGATAATGATGGTAACAAGGATATGATACTAATAATGATAATGGTAATATGATAATACTAATAATGATAATGATAATATGAGAATGATAATAAGGGTAATATGACAATGGTGATAATGATAATGAGAGTAAGAATATAAATGATAAAGATAACAATAATGATACTAATATTGATGATGACAATGGTAATAACAAAGATAATGACAATGAGGATACTAATGATGATGATAATGATAATAACATCAACAACAGCATCAATGATAATGATTTTAATGATGATTGTAACAATAATGATATTATCAATAGTAATGATAATATTAATGATAATTACACTAATGATAACCATAGTAACAATACAA
>BOPN01002173.1:115000-117500 GCA_017312705.2 Penaeus japonicus
CAGACATACATACATATATGTGTGTCTGTATATGTAAAAACTTCTTTGCTGAGAATTAATCAGGAGTAAGATGCAGTGAGTGATCGTCCCTGAGAATTATAAACACACATCATCACATACAGTATAGAGAAGAAGCGAATGTGAAGGAAAACACACAGCGTAATACGACGTTTTCTCAGCAACAATAATGTGAATGGGAAAAATCAGTCATTTTAAGAAGGGCATATGTCAATGTTTTTTGTAATATGGTTTATTCGAATAAGCTTATACAAAGATAACTGAAAGGACATGAATTGTTATATCTAGAATACTCTTCATTTAAGCTGTTTTTATCGCCCATAACCTGAAAAAATGAGGTAGTTGTTAGATTATATAAACTAGTAATGATTATCAATTACAATATGGATGACACTGATATGATTAATGGTCAGTAAACTATTAAAGCGAAAATATTACTTACCGTATCCGCCATACCCTCGTCCGAATCCGCCACCTGTCAAGAAGACGAATCAATTACATTTTTTTCCTCCACAACCCTCTTCCTTAAGACGACTGTGTATTATTTACAAATTGAATTTCCAATTTCCGAGAAAAAGAATAAATGTTCTTACCGAATCCTCCGAATCCTCGTCCGATTCCGAAGCCTCCGCCATAGCCTCCGAAGCCTCCTCGGCTGAAGCCTCCGAAGCCTCGACCAAAACCGCCGAAACCTCCAGCGAAACCTCGGCCGAACCCACCGTATGAACCTCCAGCGCTGACGGCGGCCACCAGCGCTGCAACCAATAGTAGGCTGGACAGGAATCGCTGCAAATGGGGAAATACCAGTTAAACCTTCAACAGCTGACAGTACAAGAGTAACTGCTACTATCAAAAGGGAATACATTGTGTTCTCTTCCGGCTATTCCGCATTCGTTTAGATACAAACCATCGTAGCTGTTGCGGCTGTCTGAAGGAGATGCAGATGTGCTGTGATAGCGAGAGTGGGGGACAGACGATTTATATAGGGCAAGTCACGCTTCAGATTCCGCGTTGTCCTTCGGAATGGTAGACTCATGCTGCTCAAATCCTAAGTGTTGGGACGCTGATATGTCTCTGAATTAGTTGCAAATGTGTTATTTGTGTGCTCGTACGTCCCTAAAAAAATAATAATAAAAATAAAAAAAAAAAACACCCCCTGCAACGCCCTCAAAATAACCCAACCCGCACATTCCTCCAGGTTGGGCGGTCCTGTTTTAGAAAGGAACGTGGGATGCTGTTTCCTCCGTGCTTACTCGCGGTCTAATTTTAAGGAGATGATGGATGCCATTCCAGGATCTTTGCCTCCATCTCCCGCACTCTCTGGTGACGTCAGTTTCAGTTGGAAGATTGCCTTTATTGGAAGCACAGTCACTAAGAGCATCATTGTTAGTGTTATGATCCTTATTGGTATTATCATTATCATCGTCATCATTATTAGGATTGTCGTCCTCAACATTATTATCATTATTATTATTGTTATTATTACTTTTATAATCATTGTTTTCATTACCATCATTATCATCGTTCATATGATTATTATCATTAGAATTATTATCATTTTCATCATTTTTATCATTTTCATCATCTTTATCATTATCATTATCATTATCATTATCATTATATTCATCATCATTATCATTATACTCATCATTATCATCATTATCATTATTATCATTGTCATTACTATTATCCTTATTAATATAATAATAATTATTATTATTATCATTATCATTATTATTATTATCATTATTATTATTATTATTATCATTATTACTATCAATCATTATTATCATCACCATTGTTGTTGTCATTATCATTATTTCTTATTATTGATAATGATGATAATGATAATAATGATAATGCTATTATTATTGAAAGTGTTAATGCTGCTACTGACAATAATGATTATGATGATGATATTGATGATTATTGTCATAGTCATTATAATTATAATTACCATTATCAACATTAGTATGTCATGATATCATAATTATCATTATGATCATTACAATTATTATTATGATCATTATCATCTGATTTTAATATCATTTTTATCACTATTCTCTTTACCACTTCGTCCTTTTCACTAAGATATTATATAATAATATATGAAAAGATATAAATATAATTTTTATAGCTATAATGATAATGATGTGAATAAAAGTAATGTTGATAACAAGAGCAAACTTCATAGCAATGATGGCAATAACAGTGATGATAATGATGATCATCATAACGATAGCAATAATAATAATAGTCTTGATAATGATGATAGTTTTTAGTGATGAATGCAAATTGATGATGGTCATAGGAATAATGATGATAAGGATTATGATAAATACTCTTATGCTCTCTCTCTCTCTCTCTCTCTCTCTCTCTCTCTCTGTGCGTCTGTTTGTCTCTCTCTCTCTTTCTTTCTCACTCTCTCTCTCTCTCTCTCTCTCTCTCTCTCTCTCTCTCTCTCTCTCTCTCTCTCTCTCTC
>BOPN01002173.1:132500-135000 GCA_017312705.2 Penaeus japonicus
CGGTTTCGAATCAAACTCGTGCAGGCAAGTGCATGGGCCTACGCGGTAGCTCCAGTTTCCGGCCTACGTCAATCAAGCTATAATATTTACTTCATTGATTGTTTTTTTCTTTGTGGCTTATCAGGTCCGTGAGGCATATATAGCCGCTCTTTAGGGAACTGTATTTCGGTGTTGATTTTTTAAATTAGTTACATGTGTGTACAAGATTCACTGATTTTTTTTTCTCCCCAGATTGGTAATTCTGAGTCTATATCCATATCTTAGAACCTTGACATACGTACACGCCCACACACGCCCACACATTTTTCCTCTCTCGCTCTACCAAACCTGTATCTGTATATCTACAGTAGCATTTGCGAAGTTATCCATTAATTATCTATTTATCATAACTCTAAGGGGTTTACCCATCATATTTCATTTACTATACCGTTATCAGTCTCACAAAAGGTTTTATTATTGATGTTTATTTCCGCGCTGATTTCTATCGATTTTGATAAAGTTGGTTGCAGTTTCTGTCACTTTGCATCAAGTTCTTGGAATATGCAAACATAGAATTCCCATGCAAGGCTGTCAGAAAGAAACTGCCACTGAATGCAGCGTTCAAACCTTTAAATCGTAAATCATGCATGGACTCAATATCCAACCCACTTTAGTGACGATGATATAAACTGCAACTTGACACGTATGGCCAGAAGGAGAAACAGTGAACTGCAGTCCTGGAGATGTGCATGTGTTCGTGTTTTCTCTGTTGTGGGCGTGTGTGTTTGTATGAGCTTGTCTGTATGTATATATGCTTGAATATGCGTGTATATAAACTCATCATGGAAAAATGCCCTTTTTTATGATTTATGTTTTGACAACTGCACCTGATAACCTTTTCATTTATCTTTTATATCAATCTATTTATCTTATTCGGCTCTTTTCTCATGGGAAATTAAGAAAAAAGGAAATGTTTACTTGAATCTATTGCTTACTGATATAAAAAGAGCAATAAACACCGATGCTACTCATTGCATACATTGCTTGTGTAGCTCCTCCGTCTTTGCCTTTGGTAACTGGTGTAGGTAACTCGGCCCAATTGCATCTTGCGCTTCGATAAACACTTCTAAGCATAGGTTTTTGGTGTCTTTCGCAAGGGGAAATTCATAACAGAGTGTGCTGTGCGCTACCAAAAAAAGAAAAAAGAAAAAATGTGTGTAAAGATTATCTAAAGTAAAAGGTCCCTCTTGATAGGATAAAGCCAGTAAGTGTATCTGTTTAAATGTTGCCATTTCTTTTTACTGTGGTTGAAGTAAGTACGTCTTAGTCATAGAAAAGGAAAAAAACGAAAGACGAAAATAAAATCCATGAAAACACGAAGCGCGAAATAGGTCAGAAGAGAAAGAACACCCGAAGAGGTAGAAAGAGGATAGGCAAAAAAAAAAAAAAAAAAAAAAAAAAAAAAAAAAAAAAAAAAAAAAAAAAAAAAAAAAAAAAAAAAAGCAAGAAAGAAAAAAAAAAGAGGACGAGAACTGTCTGCCAAAAAGGTGTTAGCTACCTGTTGCCACTTGGCTGCCCTACACACGAGGCGTAGATTAGTATCGTAAACACTATACACAGCGTAGTAAACAATCCCAGGCATGAGTAAACAGAGAGCTGTGTGTAGTCTGGAGACGAGCCACCAGATCCTGCTTCCGACCCACGACCTGCGTCTTGCACCTGCCTGTTTGTCTCTCTTCGACTCCCTCTTCGTGTGGGTTTCCCTGTCGGCGATCCTTTTGCTGAGGAACGAGGCGACTTTTGTGTATCCACGGGGTCGAAAGCACAGTCGTAAGAACATACATGAGTATAATGGGAGGGCGAAAGCATATCTACTGTGCGTCGTGTTTTTTTTTTTTTTTTTTTTTTTTTTTTTTTTTTTTTTTTTTTTTTTTTTTGTTTTTTTTTTTTTTTTTTTTTTTCTTACGTTATTTTATGCGTTTTTATTTTTTAGATCTTATTGTTTTCCTTTTTGTAATGTGGATATTGAGATTTATTTTTTTTCTATTTCTTATTACGAAATATTTTCCAAGAAATGCAAAGTTCTGATAGCAGTTGTTTGGTACATTAATAGTTATTGTTCTCTTTGTGTTTCTATCCCTCTCCCTCGTTCCTTTACATTCCCCTCCTCTCTCTCTCTCTCTCTCTCTCTCTCTCTCTCTCTCTCTCTCTCTGTGTGTGTGTGTGTGTGTGTGTGTGGCTCTCTCTCTCTTATTTCTCTCTCTCTCTCTCTCTCTCTCTCTCTCTCTCTCTCTCTCTCTCTCTCTCTCTCTCTCTCTCTCTCTCTCTCTCTCTCTCTCTCTCTCTCTCTCTCTCTCTGTCTCTCTCTGTGTCTCTCTCTCTCTCTCTCTCTCTCTCTCTCTCTCTCTCTCTCTCTCTCTCTCTCTCTCTCTCTCTCTCTCTCTCTCTCTCTATATATATATATACATATATATACATATATGTATGTATATATATATATAAATATATATATATACATATA
>BOPN01002173.1:145000-153804 GCA_017312705.2 Penaeus japonicus
CTCAAAGTGCTAACTGTAAATGAAAAATAATTTCAGTTTATATTTCAGTTCATTGTTTTTTGAGTGTGCGAATTCCCGAGGTTCGGAACCTGTTTCGATCACTTATGAAGCAAGATTCAGAGTCACGTTCAAGAGTTGTGTTTTTCTTCCGTTTCTCATTTCGGTTGACAAGTTGACAACTTTGTTATATTCAGGTGAGAGTTATGCAATAGTATATTAGGATATTGTTACCCGGATAAACACCTTAATTGCATTCTTGTGCCTATTTTTTTTTTTTCTAAATAAGCTATAATGATTCAATAGACTTATATGGTTCGTAGGCAAACCTCTACCATCAGCAAGGGACAATTGATAGAGACGCAGTGTGCACGCTGCAAGGTTTTGGACGCAGGTTTCCATTGGATTCAAACTTGCATTATTATATCCTACAAAGGGTTAAAGAATTTCAAAAGAATCAAAAGATGTGCATCAAATTACACAAATCATAAACCCCTGTATTTTTAATTTATGCTATGGAAAAAGTATTTGTTTATGATTTTTTTTTTTTTTTTTTTTTTTTGTGTGAACATTTTCTAAAACCTGAATATATATGGGAAAGGATCTTTGAATCTGGATCAGATGACCATAGAGAACACTTTTACTTGTTATGATATTTGACTATGATAATAGTAATGTGATGGCAGCAAATTTGTTATAAAGTATCAAAACCATCATTATTATTGTTGTTGTTGTTATTATTCCAATATTGCTATTATTATTATAATATGTTGCTATTTTTATAATTTATGAGGATGATAAGATAATAACGACTTTAATGATAGTAATGTTTTTAATCATTATGTTAACAGTAGAAAAGTGATAAAAGTTGACATATATCGGTAATAATGATGATAATAGTAATAATGATAATGATAATAATACATTGATTAATAGCATCGCTACTGATAATGGCAATACTAACACTAAAATGATGATGGCAGTTATAATGATGGTGACAATGATAATATTAATGATAACAATAATAACAAAATCAGTGATGATAACAAAGATGACGATAATGGTAATGATAACAGTAATGATAAAAATAACAATGATAACAATGATAGTTATTATTGTTGTCATCATTATCATTATTACCATCGTCATAATCTTAATCATCAGCAGCAACATTATTATTATTGTTGTTATAATCAAAACTTCAATGTTAATTGTGGTAGTAACAATAATAATAATAATGATAACGACTATAAATGTAATAAAAATGATAACGATGATACAGTGGTAATGGTGATGATAATAATAATAATAATTATAATAATGATAACGGTAACAATGACAGTGATAATTTCAATCATCATCATTGCACTTGTAATAATGATAGTGATGTACATAGGACAATAATAGTAGTAATGATGATAATATTACTATTATTGATACGTGTACTAACAATAATAATAATATGGATAATGATGATAGTAGTAATCATCACCATTATGATTATGATTATTATGATCACTATTGATATCAATATTACTTTGATGGTAATAATGATGATAATGATTATATCGATAATTACCATCATTATCATTACTATTATTATTATCAATATCACTGTTGTTGTTTCGTTATTCTTATGGCTGTAATTATTATTTTCATTATCACCACTATTATCATCATTATTGTCATCAGCTGTCATAAGCTAAGGGTGATAACATATGATAAAGATGATAATGACAATGATGATTATTATCATTATAATCTTACAATTAATAAAATTATCATTGTTGATCTTATTGATTACTTTTATAATGATTAAAGCCATTGCAATCACTATCATTATCATCACTATTATTATTATTATATCATCGTTACTATTATCATTATATTTTGTACTATTGTAATTGTTATTACCATTACTACTACTATTATTTGTATCATTATTATTGTTGATGCTGCTGTTTTGTTGTGTTTTAACTGTTATTATTGTTATCATCATTATTAGTGTTGTTATCATCATTATTATTGTTATTGTTATTACTATCATTACTGCTTATCATCAGCAGTATAACGAGAGTCAACGATGATAAAAATCCTAATGAGAAATCAAAGACAATAAGCGGTAATTACCAAAGAGACTAACTGAATCGCAGAACTTGTTTCCAACGTTTTCTAAATATATTTGTAGGGATACTTTTCTAAATCCGGGAAAATTTTCATATTTTGTATTTTTTTACTACAGATAATAAAAAAAGATATACCAATCAACCTCAACATCTTAGAATATTAAAGAAACCAGGAGGAGCCAGCCTTTACCTCCAATTGATATGTAGAAAATACAAAAATGAAAATGGTGGACGAAGTTTCTGTCAGGAAGGACCAGAAATGGCGAGGTTATAATGGCTACCAGTTATCTTTTTCCACCGTTTCCAAGTTATGTGGTATAAGTAAGAAATTAGCAAATTTATATAAAGTGCTTCAACAATATCATATATCTTGCCATCACCCTTTTATCATACTAAAATGGCTAAAATAATGATTTCCGTAAATTGTCGCAACTATGGAAACGTGAAGTTATCGGTCACCGATTTCAGGGTAGTAGTCTGGCAAACACCCCGCCCACATGAACGCCTGCGGGGAGAGTACACTTTCTCTCTCATACTCGGAACATTCTCTCACGAGTCGACACACTCTGACACAAGCGGGCTCGCCTCAATGCATGTTAGCCCGGCAAAGCATCTGCTCTCTCTCTCTCTCTCTCTCTCTCTCTCTCTCTCTCTCTCTCTCTCTCTCTCTCTCTCTCTCTCTCTCTCTCTCTCTCTCTCTCTCTCTCTCTCTCTCTCTCTCTCTATCTACGGCAGTACAAACAGAGTTACGAGACAGCTTGATGTAGTGACCGCAAGGTTACGGCTTGGCTACAAATATTACTGGGAGTATAGTGTTTCAAACAATGCTGGGGGGACTGAATGCAAGTTGTGCAGTCAGCCCTATTCACACACCCTTGACCACTATGTAATGATATGTCCTCTAATTGAAGAATTTCGTGAAAGGATTGAACGTAAAACATTGTACAGTATTGCAACATCCTTTATAGAGGACGGCATTTTATCAGATATATTACGTAAACACAAAGACTTTGCCTGTAATAGATAAAATTGCAAGGCCTCTCTAGAGTGATATACATGCACTACTATGTCTTATGTATAGCTTTGCCCTAGCTTATTGATTGACAGGGTCACAGTAATATCTGTTTTACCAACAATGTATGTCTGAGAAACTAATATGAACTGTACAAATCATTTAGGCATAGTTCCTATGCCTATTCATGTGTATACAATGTATATAGTATGAATAAACATATCAAAATCAAAATCAAATCTCTCTCTCTCTCTCTCTCAGTAATATCTGCTTTACCAACAATGTATGTCTCAGAATCTAACATGAACTGTACAAATCATTTAGGCATAGTTCCTATGCCTATTCATATGTATACAATGTATATAGTATGAATAAACATATCAAAATCAAATCTTTCTCTCTCTCTCTCTCTCTCTCTCTCTCTCTCTCTCTCTCTCTCTCTCTCTCTCTCTCTCTCTCTCTCTCTCTCTCTCTCTCTCTCTCTCTCCCTCCCTCCCTCCCTCCCTCCCTCCCTCCCTCCCTCTCCCTCTCCCTCTCCCTCTCCCTCTCCCTCTCCCTCTCCCTCTCCCTCTCCCTCTCCCTCTCCCTCTCCTCCCTCTTCTCCCTCTCTCCCTCTAGACAAATATATGGAAAGAAAGATCGGAATTATGATAGCCTTATATTACCATTACAGGAAATTCACAAAAATAATAGAAAACATCTGATAAGTTTAAATGTATTTATAATGAATGGATAACGAGAGAATAATAGAAAGATTTAGAAAACAAAATGCTATAGAGCTATAACAACTTGAAAGATAAATAGATACAACATGCATAACATAAAAGCACTAAGAATTTACACCAAAATGCATTCTATGGCTTATCCGAATCGCTGAACTTCCTTTCACCCTGTCCAACTATGTACAGAAATAAGGGCCTCATAACTTCATCTATCAAATAATGAAACACGTATTTCCAACTTCGATACATTTATTGAACACAAAGTCTAAACAAGAATCAATGTAATAAACACACACAACCATAACCGCGGGCAAGAAACCTTGGATACAGGAACACCAGGGTCTCAAGGTCACTCCTAATCTGTCTGGTACCTCAATGCTCTAATCTTCAGAGGTCTCGGGCAGTGGCTGTGGGGCGACTGGACTTCACATTTAGGGGTATTTGTGCGTCTTTTGTTGGTTGGCAGTTGATTTTCTTTGGTCAGTTTGGTAAGTGGGTTATTCGTCTTGTTATTAGTTGTTAGGGATATGTTAGAAGGGATATATATATACGTGTGTGTGTGTGTGTGATTTGGGTGGATTAACTGGAGGTGAAATTCTGTGCTTGAATCGGGGTGATTAGTTTTTCTTTAAGTGATGAATCTCGGTTGGTTGATTTGGTAGACAAAATTGATCATTTAAGCACTAAACTAAAAACAAATATGTCACAGAAAGGAAATATTAGAAAGCGTGACTTTTATTCAAATACCAGAAGTTTGTGCTTTCTCTTTAGCTACAAGTTATTCTTACTCATGCTTAGGCCTAACCGGCTGTAGGAGGCTTAAAAGTAAGTGCCAGTTTATTAGACAGAAATTCCAATATTTATAAGGATTTTGGGATTATTTTCGACATATTGATAGGTACTTGTATTTTTTCTAAAGGTTATGGGTAATCTGAAATTATCTTTTTTGAAAAACCTACCCTATATATTAGTTATATTGATTTGAGATTAGCCTGTTACATATATAGATCCTGTCATTTTATATATTTTATCGTAGAAACATTAATATTTTATTCTGAACAATACACTTTTATGTCATCCATGTCTTTGACTGTTGAAAGCTTTAGCTGTTTCACCTTCTCACATATAGCATGAAGTAGAACAGTCCAAGAACAAAGTCCTGTGGAACACCATATTTCTATTTCTCCATATCCACTCGAGTCATGAATCTGTTTTGAGATGTTCCCCCGGGATTTTCCTTTCAATTTTAATCATAGTTTAAACATGATAGATACTGAACCTTCTAATATACTGCTGATTGATCCCCTATTTAACGAGAGAATGCACCCCCATGGTAGTGAAAGAATACTGGTTATACATTAAAACTGTCACTTCTCAATGTGCAGTTTGCATGCAATCGAGGCACTGATTCACAGTATTTTTTTTGCATCTGTAATATATGCTAATTTTAAAGTGTTGAACATCATCTAATAAATTTATATCTTTAGATGTGTTTTCTCTAAGAGTAATTCCTGTGATGAGTAGTTCTATTGTAGTAGACTTCTAGTGAATATATATATTTGTTCTTTTTCTGCAAAAACTATGTATAAGTTCGGATAACAGACACACAGATCTGTCATAGTGTTATGAGTTGCTGACAACTGAAACAGTTAACCTGAAATAGGTCTACTGAGACATTAATTCAGTTTAAAGATAGAAAGGGTAAGTTCTGAATTGACAAACTATACAAGCCATGAAGAGACAGATTGGTAAAAGCACTTTAGGTATATAAATTCATAAGTGTATTACAGTTATAAAAGTACTGGTGGTACTGTCCAGCTCTGCATTTTATGAATTTTAAATTATCCTTAGTAAGATAGTCTGTGATTAAGCCAATCAACTATATATTAAAATAGTTATGAATTTTACCAGATCTCTTAATTGAATATGCACTTTGTCTTTGTCACTAGGAAATGGAGGAAAACTTCAATGAATTCAGAAATGGACCTGATCAGGTAAGATTAGAGAGTGAACAAGTGAAAAAATGTGTGAGAGGAAAAGAGAGAGAGAGATAAAGAGAAAGATTAAGAGAGAGAGAGATAAAGAGAAAGATTAAGAGAGAGAGAGCTTTTATCATTTTCAGATATGAAATATGTTGATATTTGAGCATTTTGAGTGTGTGATGAAATAGGCAACTGATGTTTTCATTATTGATATATGATAATGATGTACCAATTTAATTTTTTGGTGAGAATGAAAGTATAGTGAATGCAAATACTAATCACCAAACACACAATGCCATTAATCAAGATAATCTTAATATTTCTAATAAAGGTCTTGCCAGCAACACAGTTTAAGACATGGGATGCTGATGGGGCAGTCAAACTATACATTGAAGAAGAAGGAGCCATGTCAGGAGCTCCTTTCTCTGTTCACACTCTGATGCAGGATAGAGCAAGAGATTATGGCAAGCATCCTGCATTAGCAGTGAAGAGAGAAGGAGCATGGAGGTAGGTACTTTTTCACTATTTCCCCATTACTTTTTCACTATTTCTCTACTATCCTTTTTCTAATTGATCGGTACTCATGTTTGTTTTCAAGTACAAGACTAATACTGAAATATTATGACTTTTTTTTATAAACTTTGACTAAAATACCACCATGAGAGTAGATGAACTTTTCTTGCCCTGATATTTATTTATACTGAAAATTTCAGGTATTGGACTTACAAAGAATATTTTGCCGAGGCCAGAACAGTTGCAAAGGCCTTTATAAGGCTTGGTCTTGAGAGATTCCATGGAGTTTGTATCATGGGATTTAACTGCCCGGAATGGCTGATTGCTAACTTTGGTGAGGATGTTTATATAGTGTAAGAAGTTACTGAATTTAAGAAAATGTACATAGCTTTTGGAAGGTGAATAATATAATCATACCAGGTTGGTAAAGAATATGGAGAGATATTGCTAGTTCAGAAATTGTGTTAAGGTAGAAGAAAAACTAGTTATTGATAAGAGCTCCTTTGAGGGATTTTTTACTTTCCCCGGCAAAATAGATTAGGCTTCTCTCATTCCTTCATGCTGTATGAAAGCCAAGGGTTCAAGATTTATTAAAGGAATGATAACCTAAGACTAGTGAAAATCGTAAAGTGTGCCAGCCATCCTTTCATTAACAATTTTTCTTTCATTATGAATCTTAAGCTTAAGATTTGCATTAAGCATTATTCACTCCTAAAGATAATGATATTGAAAGTGATATTCAGCAGTGTTCCCAATTTTTTTGCATATGATACATGGGACCGCAATAGTACTACATTACTTGTGTAGGAGAAAGTAGAATTTTCAAATACTCTTTCTCTTCATTTTTTGTTTATATTTCATGAAATATCAGAATTCACGATAAAGGCACATTTTTTTTCAGTTAGATAAGTATAATTAGCAATGTTTTTTCCCCCCCACAGGTTGTATATTTGCTGGTGGCTTGTGTGCAGGGGTATACACTACCAATTCTCCTGAAGCCTCTAGACACGTAGCTGAAAACTGTCATGCTCAGATTATAGTTGTTGAAGATTCTGTTTGTCTTAACAAATTTCTAGCTGTTAAGCGATTTTTACCTGAAATTAAGGTAAGTACATAGAAGGTATCCTTGATTAAGGAAATTCATAACTGTTAATTTTGTTTATTGTTATTTCTTGTTATATCACTGTTAGCTTGGCACAGTCTTCTCTAATAATCTCACCCTTTCCTTCTGTTCCCAGGCAATAATTCAGTGGTCAGGAGTGCCAGGTGCTCCAGGCGTTATATCATGGGCCGAACTCATGGCCATCGGTCTTGCTGAAAAAGATGCAGAGCTTGAAGATCGTCTTTCTCTAGCTGCTGTCAATCAGTGTTGCACTTTGATATACACTTCAGGTAAGTGTTTGATGTGTTATTGATGAGTTGATGATGAGTTATTATCTGCACATGTAAATTTTTTATGGATTACATTTTGTTGAAAAATAGGATAGAACATTTCATTGATGACCTAGTATAGTGAGCTGTATGTTAATCTGTATTTTTTTCGTTGTACCTTGTAAGCATGTATCTGTTACATAGGTATGAAATCTGTGAGAAATTGTCTTTTATTTGATTACACTGTTACAGAAATAGCATTACCTGTAGTATCACTTTATTCTTTATAGGTACCACAGGGCCACCAAAAGGGGTCATGTGTTCACAGGATCACCTCACATGGGGGAGCATGCAGTATCAGGCAAATACTAATCATGAAATGGCCACTGAAGTTTTTGTGTCCTATCTTCCTCTCAGTCATCTTGCTGCTCAAATGCTTGATGTTTACTTAGCATGTACAATTGCAGCTACAGTTTATTTTGCACAACCTGATGCCTTGAAAGGGACATTAGGTCAAACACTGCAGGAGGTATGACAACTTTGTATGGAATTGTATATTTTATAAGGTTTAACAGTGCTCATGTAGATATTTTCAGTATTCAAGCAAAGATATTTTCTAAAAAAATCAGGAAACATATAAAGCATATCTTCAAATTAATTATTTAGTTATGTATCCCTCTGTATGTGTGTGTGTGTGTGTGTGTCTGTGTGTGCGTGTCCGTGTCCGTGTCCGTGTGCGTGTGCGTGTGCGTGTGCATGTGTGTGCGTGCATATATATACGTATATATAAGTATATGTATGTATATGTATAAGTATATGTATGTATATGCATATGTATGTATATGTATATATATGTATGTATGTATATGTACATATATGTATGTATGTTTATGTATATGTATGTATATATAAGCATATGTATGTATATGTATAAGTATATATATGTATATAAGTATATGTATATGTATAAGTATATATATGTATATGTATAAGTATATATATGTATGTAAGTATATGTATATGTATATATATATATATATATATATATATATGTATATAAGTATATGTATATGTGTGTATA
>BOPN01002173.1:175103-177603 GCA_017312705.2 Penaeus japonicus
CTCATTTTATTTCCTAAAAAGCCAGATCTAAACATAACTTTTAAGTGAAGTAGACAAGAAGGGGTAATTTTCTTCAGAAGAGCTGTGGCTAGTGTAGGACTGTCAGTTTTTTATGTTTATCTTTTACTTATGTATTATCATGATTTTATTGGTACACTGCTTATGCAAAATAATAGCTTTCCTATATCTTGATTTTGATGTTTCAAAAGTGGAATGAACAGGCTATTCTTTTTCTTGGGGATGCCCTTAATTTTGGGGGATTCCCCCCCTCTTTTAGGACCATCTAAAAATTTAGTCTTAAGCTATTATAACTATTAATAAACACACATTTTTTTTGTAGAAAGTTGTAAGACCACCTTTTTTATGACATTTTAATAGAATGTCCTCTAGAAAAAGCATTGTTTATGCTGAATTTTCATTATGAACAAAAATATATATGACCATCTCTATATATTAGACCTGAATTAGTCTCCAAATTTTAATGATTATTTCAGTGCACAGCATATTATTAATATATTTTTCCAATTTATCTACAGCCTCTTCCGCAATGCTATACAAAGCTTATGTCAGTTGATGGGTCTAAACCAGGTGAGGGAGAGATTTGCATGAAGGGTAGAAGCATTTGCATGGGATATCTACACATGCCAGAGAAAACCAATGAGACGGTAAGGAAACGTTTAGTGATTTATTTGATAACATACCTTTTTTTAGGATTACAAGTAAAATAATGATAATGGTGATCCTAAAATATAATTTCATAACTTTTCATGCATGTTAACATCACTATTGGAGAATATTTTCATGAATGTCATCACTAACTGTGTCTATACATTTTATATTGTTACTGTATAGTATAGTGATGAAATATGATTTAAACTAGAATTTTAAAAATCCCTGAAGATAGTGTAATGAATAGCTAGTGATGTGCCTATATAGTATCTAGTTATGTCTAGAATGGGAAAGGAGAAATAATGAAAATCATAGATAGAAATTATCTTTGTTTATGTTGAGTTTGATGTTGAGTTTCCCTTGTGCATGATGTACCAATCTACATAAACCTGTGCACAGATTGATGATGAGGGATGGCTGCACTCAGGAGATATAGGGAGCTTCGATAAAGAAGGATTTCTCTACATTACTGGGCGCATCAAGGAGCTGGTCATTACAGCAGGTGGTGAGAACATCCCACCTGTGTTGATTGAGGAGGCAGTCAAGAAGGAGCTGCCATTCATCAGTTTTGCATTTCTTTGTGGAGATCACAGAAAGTAGGTTGTGAAATGCCAATCTCTTTGTTTATTAATAATTGATTAGTAGCTAGGCCTACTTATTAAGGAAAATAAACAGTCAATTACATATGCTCTTACTATCTCCCATATTCTAACAAGTTCCTGAAATAAGTAGCAAGTAACTCATACATTTGTATATAACATGATACAGTGATGCATTAATTATCATATCTCACCCTTCCCTCTCTCCATCTATCCTTTCAATTCTATTCACTTCTCATTTCTCTTTTTCCCCTTACAGATATCTATCGATGCTCTTGACAATAAAGGCCGAGACAGACGACAACACTGGGGAACCACAGCAGACCCTGACACCGAGCTGTCAGGCAATGCTAAAGGATCTCGGTTGTGATGTCCAAACTGTGGCAGAGGCTGTGGCTGAGGTGAAGGAGAATCCCAGTGGACCTTTGGCCAAAGCAATACAAGATGGGATTGAGAGGTAAGCTCATTTTTGATATGTTAAGTTGACTGAAGAGCTACACAATATATTTTTGTGCATTATTTCCTTTTAAAATTGTTTTAGTTCTTTGTTTTAGTAGGTACTATCAGTATGAATGTTAGAGTTAGTATTACCACTTCATCCCTATTATTGCCTTTGTTATGGTTATCATCATCATCCTCATATGTGCTTGAGTGTGTATTTATAGAGATTATGAAATTGAGATCTTGAGATTTACCTTCAATATTTTTCTTTTAGCTTGTTGAACCACTTTCTTTAAGTCAGTTTATTCTAGAATCAAAGTATCAGTTATATCAGTATTTTTATTGATTTTATGATTATTATTTTCCTATAATATCAACTTATTAGGACAGAGGTACTAATAAGTGTTAAAAGACTTGCTGGAGACAGACAGACACACGCAAAGACTGACACAAACACTAGCACAGACAGAGAAAGTGAAAGAAATATAGGTATAGCACACAGATATTTTTCCAGTGTTAAACCAAAATTGAACAGATACAACACAGAAAGAAACAGAAGGAAGTATTTACAGTATTTAAACATATTTCTAATGTTAAACAATTGACAGGTACAACAAATTTGGAGCAGCTTCAAACGCCCAGAAAGTCCAACGCTGGGCACTACTTCCACTTGACTTCTCACAGCCAACAGGAGAACTGAATAACACTCTGAAGTTGAAGAGGAGCTTTGTTCAGGAAAAGTACAAAGATGTGATTGATTCCATGTATGTACCCAACAAGTCCTTGGACAT
>BOPN01002173.1:207603-210103 GCA_017312705.2 Penaeus japonicus
CTAAATAGATGTTCCAGAAAGATATCTTGTAATGTTTCTCAAATGAACATGCCATATATCCTGTTCAATACCTTGGCCTTCACAAACCTGTCATTAAGAAAAAGGGGATGTGAGAGATAGGGAAAGGTAGGGGGAGAAAGGAAAAGAAGGAGGAGAGGGAGAAAGGGGAGAGAGGGAGGGAGAGAGGGAAAGAGGGAAAGAGGGAAAGAGAGGGAGGGGGAGGGGGGTGAGAGAGAGAGAGGTGAGGGCTTGTAGCCTACAGCTTCAGCAAAACTACATACATTATACACAATTTACTTTGTATGAAACCTGCGTTCACTCATCCTTTGACAACTGTGCCTTATTAATTAGCCTTGTGCCACAAAACAGTGTTAAATTAAACTCTATCTATCATAGGCCTATCTATCTTAAAACTTTTCAGTTTTTTTTTCATAATTTGGCAAAAAACAAGGCATCAATGTAAACTGCATGACTTGGGCAGCCCTGACTTTCTTGACAATATGGAGAGCAGTGTGTTACAGTAAGACTAGAAGTAGTTTGATGATCTTAAAGGGAAATGAATAAATCGTTCACTTTATGCATCAAATAAGCTGAAACTGGAAGAAAATATTCATCTTCCAAACTGGAACTATATACACATGCTCTTAAGGATGGTTAAAATATATAATATATATATATTTTTTGTTAATATTATTTCTTGTTTTCTTTTCATTTCCATGGTTCAATCATATTCAAGTATTGGCCTTTTCTAATACGAATAATATTCCACCAATGATTCTTTTTATCAGTATAGAATATTATAATAATGATTTTTGAAAAAGGAAAGAAAGTGAAGTATGGTTGTTGGTAACTGAAATCCTGAAAGTGCAAAAGGCACATATGTTTGTACATGGTATTACATCTATAGCATTTCTTTTTCCCTTAATGTAAGAACAAAAAACTGCCCGAGATGCAAACTAATGACTTACAATAATTACTTATGGGTAAAGCTGCATAAAAAAGTTTTAGTAATGAACATAGTATGTAGTACATTAAGCATTTATATCAGTGCAGTAGTAAATGCACTGACATATTGAACTGCATCCTATTATATGATTGCAGTTCCATGCAAATTATGTTGTTGTAGGGCATACAGTATATAAAAAGTACACCTCTGAAGGTATGGCTTAATGCCACTGGATAATGTATTTCATTATGTTTAGTGATTGTCAAAAATCACATATTTGAACACAGAGTTTTGGAAAAAGACTCTGTATTCTATACAGTGTAATAATTACATTCATAACAACAATTAAAAAAAACGGCAAATAACAGAAATGAAACATAATTTGACAAAAGGAATGATTCTGTAGTAATGTTTACACTTAAAACAATTATAGTACATTTAGTACAATTTAGTATGAACTATAGTACAATTAAGTATGGATCAAGAATTTAAACTGCAACACCTGATACCAGTGCACACTAACTGGTGTGACTAAAATAGTGGAGAAAGGAAGACAGCTTCCAATATCTCTCTAGCACAGGACATTCCTTCCATTTATAATATAAATACAATGAAATGTTTCAGGGGACTGTGACATCTGAGTAAATCTAGAGTAAAGAATTGTAGACTAAATAATAGCTGCTTTTGAATATAAACACAAATGAGAGAGGAATGGAATATCTTCAAAAGGAATTTAATACTTATTTTGAAAGGATTTTTCAGCTGGAGTACAACCTATACTGAAATGGGGCAATAGCATAATTATGTGACAATTCCAACAAGGAAGAAAATAAAGGAAGAAGAAAATATTTCAAAATAAAAACCCCAGATTAAAAACTGAACAAGTAGACATGTTTAGTATTCTCCTGGTACCTTGCAATAGACAGAATTACATTGTTTCCATACATATATTCCATAAAACATTTAGAGCCATCAGTGCCTCTCAACCAGTCTAGATCATTGATATAATTCAACTGCCATAATAAGTAACTATTTCTGATCGGACTTCTAAATGAATGCCCAAACTTCTCTTAACACATCCTTTATCAAGTCATCTCCCCATTCTACCCCCTTCTTTGCTATATTTTTAACATATGTTTTTGAGGATTTTTTCTTGTATCATACACCAAATTATAAAGAAAAAAAAAAAAAAAAAACTTAAAAAAAGTCAATCATTAGGAATTAAATCAACTGCTGTTGACCCCTTCACTACAAGGACACGTATACTGTGTCATCGCAGCCCTCATGACATATCCGAGGACGCACATACTGCGTCGTGGCTGAGTTGTATTAGCATTAGTGTTTTTTTCTTCCGGATACTGTACAAGATCTTTCAGTATATAGGTCGTATATGATACGATGGCTTACTTGACTTTCATTATTATTACATAGGAGTGTTATTCGCTTATACCAGGAGAGGTACGGATATACCCTACTAGCAATAATTTTATTATTTCTTTATGAAACATTATGTAAAAATAAAACTTGTTATGATTAGTTTACCATACTATTTCA
>BOPN01002173.1:215103-217603 GCA_017312705.2 Penaeus japonicus
CAAATCTCATCAATCACACTACCCACAACCAAAAATATCTAAAATTTAGTAACTTTACTTCAAAATAAACAAAAATTACTATTACCTTTACAAAGACATTGAACAGCAAAGTCACCATGAACATAATCAAAATCTCAGCTACAGCAATTGCAACTTTTGAGACAAGTCCCCTATTCTTGCTGGAGAGGGGGGTCAAGGACAAGATAAAAGCTGGGATGATCATTGAGAGCACTGGTGAAGATATTATCATAGGTGGGTGGGCTTGTGCACAGCTTGAAGCCAAGAGTGATGTTCCAATTGCCAAGATTAGCCTCTGGACCTAAAATGGGAGACAGAGAAATATAAAATAGATATGAAGTTGATTTTCCTTTTGAGTATCATGTTCTCATTTTACTGGTTAAGTACTGTTACTAATACTTTTTTCATTTTGCAAACCAGGGGAAACTATGAAAATCAAAATATAGTTTTTCCCATTTATTTTGGCTACATGTGAAAAATATAATTATATGTAAAAAAACAGTTGTCATACATAAATGACAATGTTGATAAAATACATTATTGCCTTATATATAAAAAAAATAACATTACGTAATATGAGATCAGGGAATCATAAGTATTGCATTACAGAGTATATCTGACTCTGATATATAAGAGTAAATATCTGATTTCTATTAACTTGAACAGTTGCCTACCTGTTCTTGTGGCAACAGATGTAGACGACACAATGCCACCATACAAACCAGCTGACAGAGGAGAACAAAAGGTCCAAACTGCCAGCTCAGTAAGAAGCTCAGTGTAAGCAGCATAATTGTAGCTAATTTTACAACCTGTAAAGAATTGAAGAAAATCAGAGAAAGAAGAAAATATGAAGAGAATGTTGAAAGAGAGATACTAAAAATGATGACACTATGTATCTTACACATACATACATTTTTTCTACTTCCAGATTTAAAAATTTCAGTCAGTATCAATTTCTTCCAGATCAGATGAAGCTTACTAACCTGCCATTTACTTGATCTTAAGAATGTGCATATCAACAGGATCTGCAGGAAAAGCTGAGGGACAGCAAAGCTCTCTCGAAGAGGGATGGTGTAGTTGACTCGTGTGGTGTCTACCCTGATTAACAAGAAAGAATACATTGTATGACCAAACATCTTAAAAATTGATACATTAAGAACAAAAATGTTGCATCAAGGCAACATTTTTGAATGTGTCTACACATATTTTCAATATTAATAATATACTTATATAAATCTTCCATTTCAATATCAACAGGTAAGTATATTCAATAAAGGGATAAGATTTCTCACCTATGAGCAACATAGAAAAATGCAGTCAAGGTTCCACCAAGAACGGAACCACTGAGATACCATGATGTGATGAACAAGCCTGCTAAAAACACACCATGGAGACCAAACACAGTCCATACATAGAAGAAAATGGGTGAAACTTGAAGAGTGAGCCACCTGAAATGATACATGATACAAAGACTTATGACTGGTTTCACAACACACTTATACCAGTAGTAATGTTACTTTAAATATACTCTTAAGTTGGTTATCTTAAATATCAGGCAACTTAGGCAAATTTGTAAACTAATTTTCTAAAAAAGAAAAATATCTCAAAATAGAAAAAAGTGAATAGCATCTGTGCATAGGTATATCAGTATCATAAATACCAAGACTTTAATAACTTACCTATGAATAGCACTGAGAACAACCTCAGGCAGAATATTAAACCTGTTGAAAATGTTGATTGTGCGGCCATTTTCTGTCCTGTTGTCTACTTTCAGCTGCTCAAATCCCTGAGACATAATAACTGTGTGTAAAGTCTCTACCAATCAAAGGAAAGGTTTATTCTTCAAGCAAATACACATAAGGGGTTGATTGAAACTCCTCTCAATAAAAGGTAGAACATGGGTAAGGACGCCCAAAATTACCATTGCTAGTGTTGGGGCGTCTAACATCTGCTTGTAGTATGAGTAATAGAGTCCTTGCTCTGTGCGGAAAGATATCTCTCTCTCCACTTCCTAAAATGGGAAAAACAAACAAACTTCAGCAAAAAAACATTCATGTGGTTTCAAAACTTATTATGGAACTTATTTGAAGATTTAACTTCTACTTTATGTTCTTACATCTATTACCCTCTATTATCAAAAAACCTATCTGGATAACAAACAAAAACAGAAAAACAACAACTGGATAGCAAAGAGATTCAAAGGGCAATCTTTGAACTTACCTTGATATTAGAAAACCACAGCTGATTTTCATGAAGGGTATGCAAATAAACTGGATACTTGGTAACAATGACAAAAAGGGCAATCAAGCCCAGAGACCCAGACAAGATCTTCCACAGGAGACTGAACATGGCAGACAGCTCCTCCTCGATCTGCAACAAAATCATCTGAGATCGCATTTTTTCATCAACATAAAATTTTGAGTAGACGTCATTTTTTCCATTGCCCATTCTGTATGCTTTTCCCTAGAGCACTGTGGATTAT
>BOPN01002173.1:225103-228086 GCA_017312705.2 Penaeus japonicus
TTTCTTGAAATAAAGAAAAATATGTATAAATATATATGAAAAATCTTCCAAGAAGACTTCGATAGAATCATAATATAATGAATTAGATATAATAAAACTAATCTGCAGAAAATAATGGTAAGGCCACAGCTGCTTATCAAAGTTTATGAACATATGCTTGTGCAACTAAGTTTGGTGATGTAAAAAAAAGACACCATAGCTTGTCAACAACCCTGGAGATTTATTGTCTAATAAGGATGCAGTTCAAACTTTATCTTGGTGAATGCAAGTAGAGGCTTGTTGGCCTTTGCTTGACCATGTAGCATGGAAGCCATAGCATCACTTCAAGTGAACTTGTTTTGAACAATTACTGATTATATTTCTTTATATTCTAAAAAAATTAAATATTATTCTACATGATATTTACTTACTGCATCCTCCAAAAATGGAATAACTAGTTTAGGACAAACCTATATAATCTTACAAACATTTGGAAAAGCAAATACAATTTGAATTCTGAAAAATATCTACCTACTCTATACATGTCTTTATGATAGCTTCATCAAATCTGTAGATCTATATCCTTACCTCCACACTCACTGAAAACATGGGGCCCATTGGTCTTTGCTTCCGCATTCCAAGTATTCCTCTGATTTTGCCTTCTGCCTCTTTCTCCGGTAATTCCTTTTCCTTTGGGTCATCTTCTAAATGCCCTCGGCTGTCCCCACCTCCTGTATTATTTTGGTCTTTCCTCATGGTCGGATGTACACGGAACAACTTTTCCGATTCCATCATCAACTGTAAATATTTTTTAAAGATAGTTACATACATATAATTTTGCAAATCATATATATATATATATATTATATATATATATATATATATATATATATATATATATATATATATATATAAATATATATATATATATAAATATATATATATGTATATATATATATATATATATATATATATATATATATATATAAATATATAAATATATATATATATATGTATATATATATGTATATATATATATATATATATATATATATATATATATATATATATAATATATATATATTTATATAGAATTATGTACAAAATTATGACTATATTGGCTAAACCATCTGAGAAGTAAAGAGTATATGCTGAAAACACTGACACAAATATGATTATAGTGAAAAATATTATAGAAAATAAACAATCATAAAACTTATCTACTGGTTTTGTTCTATAATTTCCATTTCAGTTCAGTCCTGTCATGAGACATCATTCAACATGAAACTGTAAGAGTTTTTTTTTATGAATTAACAATTATTGGTCCAAATGAGTGTGAGTAAGCTCCAATTCAGCAAAAGTCTACAAAATCTCAGATATGAGTTAATGTTCATTGGGATATATGGAGAACTGTGATCTATAAACTAAACTGTAGTTTAGTTTATAGATTTAGTTTAGTCCTTTGCTCACATATGAAGATAGTAGACAATATCTATCAATCTAAATGTATCAATTCCAGTACATCTGCAATGGGATTAAAAATGGGAGTTTTTCTTATATCATATTGGCTACATTATGTTCAAATCCACTTGAGACTTGCAGTGCTGTGTGATGGAAAGCTTACAATCGTTATTCCAAAATGATAAAGACGCAACATTAAGGGACCTCTGCAGCATCCGTGCTTTGGCAAACAACAAATCTTTAAGACGCATACTCTGGTGAGAGAGAGCTTGGACTCCTAGCATCTCATTCTGTAAATCTGTAAGGAGATCAAAAAGCACAATCTTGCCTGAACATACATGTGCGAGAAGTTTGATGATGGTCTCTGTCAGAAAATGACGTCTGAGCAATTGTCTGACATTAGGCTATTATCAAGTGGTATATAAGCCCAGTTGCAGATGCATAGGAATATTACATAAGCCAATATCTTATAAAATTTGAACATCATCATCACTTTATAATTTTTCTGAATTATAAAGTCTACTCTCAAACTAAAGATAAAGACTATTTTTTCACAATAGCTGTAACTATTGATCATGAAGGGTTCCCAAAAGGTCAAATGAAAACCAAACCAATACATAATACAAGTTTGCAATAACATCCCCCCCCCCATCCCCCAACACTCAATACTATAAAGCAAATTAAACACTAAACCAAATCAAGCCCCCCTCCCCCCCATATACCAAAATACCTCCCCCCCCCAAAAAAAAAAAAACACTTCCACAAAGCAACAACAAAACCACAGTATATCACTACCGAAATAGTATCACAAGGCTTCGAGCCATTCAAGATATTAGTCTTTAAGATATTCGTGTCCAAAAGCATCGAAACGGAGTAAGGTCGCGACTTCACACTCCAGACACACTCAAAAGAATAATGAGTCAATGTCACTCGGTTAAACTCTCTCTACCTTGAAGATACTTTTGGAGAGCTTAGCTTACATGACATCACGAAGTCAGGAAACAAGTTAATGTGGTTACTTTTGCTTGTTAAAAATGCTGAGCGTTGGGTCTCTCGAGGACACTTACTTGGCCTCTGCCTGCTCGTCTTCCTCGTCTTTTTTTCCTCTTAATTCATCTTATTCCCCTTCTTAAAAGAGTCGAAAGGTTGTTGGAATATTCCTACGCGTTTGGCCAACTCGTCATCAGTATGGATCTTCAATATCTGCTTGAAATTGAAGAGAACAATTATGCTTTTAGTCTTTGTTTTGGATTTGCTTCCGAGGGAGGGATTAGGACAGCGTTGCCAGATCACGCGCGCCGGGAAACCCTTGTGGAGGAGGCAGACTTTTTTTTTTTAGGTATTTGTGACTCAGACACCAAGTCAGCTAAGTGCTTTTCACTTCAAATTTTAATTTGTGGAGTTATAATGTTACTTGCAAACCACACACATACACACGTACCCACACACGTACACACACACACACACACACACACACACACACACACACACACACACACACACACACACACACACACACACACACACACACACACACACACAC